>CALNHX010002836.1:51318-166474 GCA_940337035.1 Agriotes lineatus
GAATTTAAAAAATCTGGTGTGATACACGCACACAACTTCCTTTTACAGTGATCTTATAATTAGCCAAAAATTTGATTTTAAATTTTTAAGCATTTGTCAAAAATTTTCAAAAATTACAAATTTTACAAAAACGGTACAAAATAGAGTGTTAGTTCAAGAGACAAATTTTCTCTACAATTTTAAGCTAAATGCAAAAATGTAATAATATACCGGGTGTACTATTTAAAATAGGAGTTAATAAAAAAAAATTGAAAAAAACAACAGAAACGCCTTTTAGAAGTATTCAACTGGAAAATTACCCATCTCACATCAATACACATTAAAAATGTAATAAAAATGTAAAGTTTAAAAAAAATCGTTAGTGCCGTTTTTGAAAAAATCGAAAAAAACTGAAAAATAACAAGAGTAAACACCTACTTCCGGTTATGCGATTTTCTTCAAAAGCTTGCTGTCGCATCTACATAGCACACAAAACTTATATATGAAGTTTCAACGTCATACCTCTTTCCGTTTTTGAGATATTCTGTTCACAGGCAGACAGACAGACAGACCCACAGACCAATGAAAAAAAAGATGTTTTTTGGGATCAGGTGACTCTAAAACGTGAAGATCTGTTGAAAACTCATATTCGAATTTTTGGGGTGAATCCAATCCTTCCTTTATTGTAAAAGGAAGTAAAAATTACGCAACAGGTTATAAAGCGTGTAAAGTTAATTACCAGAAACAAACCTTATCAATGGCTTCTTATCTAATTAATTTAATATATTTGTAAATGGAAAATTGTTAAAATAGAGACTCTATTTTGACGTCTAAAAACCAGGTACATTATTAGTGTTTTTTATCGAAAATATCCGTAATAAAGCGAAAAAAATTTAAATAGAAAATAGATTACATTGCTAATTGTACTTACAATTAGATTCATTGCGAAAAATAGAAATCTGTTAGCATTTTACTGTGGACATCCTTTGGTCTTGGAGGATTAGTTTAAACAAATGACAGATACGTAAATTGTACTAGTCAATCAATTTGCACATAGTTTTCCAAGACTACAAATATCATAAAACACAATGATTTATTTAGTTAGTTCTTGGTTATGATAATCAATATAATGTACATTAAGTTTTTAAAATTTGAAATACTGCTGATTAATTAAAAAGTATACAAAAATGCAGTAAAAACTGAATTAAAATAAGTTGTGATATATTATGTTTAATTTTTCTATGTATGTTCTATAGTTAATTGCATAGGGATTTTTTTTATTTCAATGATTTCATATATCAACTTACATAAACGCATGATATATGAAATTATTGAAATAAAAAAGCCCCAAAGCATGAAGCCTCTGATATTGCTTCATTGTTTTACTTTGGGAACATTCATTATTTTAATAAATTGTTTTTACTTACAGATTTTAATACGTTATTTTTTAACCATGTAGACTGAAGAAGACACAAAAGTGTTGAAATATATTTCTACAGTTGAATTTTTAACCAATTCTTTTATTTCAACTTGGAATTTTCAACAAATATTTAGCAGCAAATATCCTTAACAATTGAATGTTTTGACAACAGCCAGGTACCTATGTATTAATTGTACAACAATTTTATTTCGAACCATTCTGATCTAGCCGCCGTTTTGGTTTACAATAAAGATCACCTCCCTCTTTTCGGAAAATCAGGGTTGAATTCCTAAATTGCTTTCTTGCTCTATACGTAGGACAAATAAAAACATACTTTCAAAAACGATTTCTCTGTAGTCTGAAATAATTGAGTAAATTTTAACAAGTTAATCATAAAAACAGCTTTTACGAATCATATCTAAAGTAATAACCACAATTTCTAGAATGACATAATAAATAATTTTGAAATTTTACATATTAACAGTAAAGGTATTTTTTTGACTTTGTAGATTTGTACAACATTTCAAAAATAACTAATCAGTGTATTAATGAAATCAAGAGCTTTGCTAATAATTTATTTGTCTAAAACTCATAAAAAAAAACATATTATGGGTGCCATTTGCGGATCCCCTATTCCAATGCTGTTTTTAATGTTTGCTGCAAGTTGCACATTGTTGCACTTTGGTTTCATAGAGTTTACTTTTTCAGCTTTAGTAGTTTGTTTGATGCTTTTCAAAGCAGAGCAGTTGCAGTAGAAATATGGTACACCAGTTGTCACATGTTCAATGGTGTTGGTTTAGGTGGCTGACAAAGGAAGGTGCTAATTGGAGACAACTGTATTCTGTTACATTAATATTTACGATGCCCACAGCTGTCTCAGGAGTTTGTATATTATTTTTGTACTATTAAACAAAAATAGACGTTGACAACCCCATAATTTCTCAAACTGTTGTTTAAAATATCATTGGAACCTTTGACCGAACAGCTAAAACTGTACGGTGAGACTTATTGAAGAACCACTAAAAATCGAGCTAGTTGCATAACAAACAGTAGACTTAGGTTAAGGATATCTGCACAAAGCTTAGTTTCAAAAAAATATTTTCACTGTAAATAAGAGAACACAACATTTCTGTGGGAATAAAAATTAATTAACTTTTGTTTCAAACGCTTTAATTAACTGAAAGCCACAGTTAGTTCTTCTGGGAATGTTTTTCGAGGCTTTTCATTAACTCCAGCCTTTACGGCTTGCTACGGAAAATGTATATATCCGCGAAATAGACTTTTGTGTACCTTGCTATGGAAATGTGTCTTAGCTATTGCTTAATTGGAAGCAAAACTGTTGTATGCAGCGGAGTCGTCAATATTTGAGTAATGGCATAGCAGTCATATTTTAATTTTTATTAGGGTTAAGGCTTGCGAAGTAAAGGAAATGTCTGGTTCATTTTATGGGTTTAATTTCATTGTAGGATCAAACAGCCCCATTTGAATTTCAGCAGGTTGCATCCTGGTCTACTGCTAAAACTAGCGTCCACATTTGCTGAGCTTCAATGCTGTATGCAAAAGCTATCTTCATGGTTTAATTTAATTATTTTGAAAGGGATTATATTCTGAATATGTTGCGTTTGCATATTCTCCAAGTAATAGTCAACTCCATCCTTGTATTATAACTACAGGGTGCCTGAAAATGTATCGGAAATATTTAAAATCGATTGAGATTATTGGTTCCAATCCAGTTGCATAAATCAACTATAAGTAGATGAAGTAAACAATTTTCATTCAAGTAATGAGTGTGACTGACTTTAATTAGAAGTTATTGCAGTATTAAAGTGTTTGGTGCTTGCTAAAGGGATAGTCCAGTATAGTTTGTTCAAGTAGCAAGAATTGGTGACAAATGTTACATTTCCATAATTTCCAATAATTATTGACGTAACCTATTGGGACGTCCTCCGAGTTACAGATCAACTTCGTTTTCTGATCAACCCGTGCACGAACCAAGATGTAATATAATTGTCCTGGCAACGACATTTTAACGATGGAGATCGTTTGCAAAATTAGCATTTGATATGTTAACATTCAACTTGATCGAGATTTATGCTCTTCAATTGCTCGCTTCTTACATAAAGTCACAAACTACGTATTTAAAACGTTTAACTACAGCTTCAGCGAGAGGCTAAATCCACCACTTGGGGATGAATGAAAGCTCTACCTTACACTGAAGCACGGCGAAAATAAAGGCTGCTGCAGAAACAACTTTGCTAAATTGCTCGCCCCATTGAGAACGGGGATCAAATATTCAGAGCGCTCTCACTTAGTCGGTCCGTTTCTATATCCAGCAAGTTAGTCCAATAATAATTTTCGAGGAAATGAAGTGATTCCTGAAAATGTGCTCCGGATGAACAGGCCTCGACAGATTTTATTGCGTTTGTATCATTGACAGTGCAAAAGCTCGACTTTCATAAGATTTTTGCTTATAAGCATCATATCAGGGTTTTAACTAAACTGGAACGACTTTGCAGGTAACAGCTGACGTTTCCAAAGGAAGCGGAGTTAACGATAGTGGCTATAATATATTACATTACGTTGCCTTACATTAGAATATTACTTATAGCCTCTCTTATGTTACCTCTAACACGTGTTGTTTGATAAGCTTTTTGTAACATGCACTTAGACAAAATTACTGCAAAAAGCAGAACTTTTGTTGTAGAAAGTGTTACGTGTAATTTTTCATTTAGATGCAGTTCAGGAACTATTTAGAGTGACCTGCAGTTTCTAAGTGTATATTTGGTTGCATACTTATTTTTAATTTTTGGGATGTTTTAAAAAAACCTTGAGTGTTATGGGATTCTAATAAATTTTCAAAATAGATTGAAAGTACGATTTTCGGCGGCCATTTTATGCCTCTGATTTTTGGTGTGATTGTTTCTGGGTGATGTGCCTGATGATTCACGGAATTTTGCTCCAAGCAGATTTAAAATTCCAAAATTATTATGAAAATCGTCGTTCATCCGCACGAAATCCTGTGTGAGATTACTGGAATAAATTTAGTTGAACTGGAACGAGAGTTTATTTCTGCAAGATCACTTACTTGTGGCCACACTCCAACTTTGGTATGTTCTTGTCGTTGCATTTGAAAATCAATTTCAATATTGTGTCATTTTAGGCCTTTAATCGTACTCCCTTGTGACTTAGTGCCATATTCTGCGTTTACTCCCCCTTCGGCTTTGATATCACCTGCAAAAGCACCTGGAGGACCAACTCCCACACCGTCCTTCAACTCATGTGGCTGCCTTCGAAACTTCGACCTATATGACTTTTTCCCAGTGCGATAATTGGAGAAAAGCCTTCCACGCCTAATTTTGCACGTGCTTGGGCAACATCCCCCAAGTCCACCATCCTTCATAGCTACTCTGACAAAGCTACCCTGATATGCACCACCAGGTATCTTCTGCGTGTATAGCTCGCGCGTGTTTAGCCATCTGATCTCTCAAAACCGAAAATACCATTAGTGCTACTACTATGAAATTTTAAGCGTTCTACCTACCGTTTATGCTGGCGAAATCTCTAGCCGATGGTACAGAGAAATCAAGAAAACCTGACGTCCCTGCGATGTTTGCACCTTGTGCGTTTACCGTTTAGTTATGCGAATTAGTATAGTACGCCTTACTATATGTATTCTTTCCTAGATTGGCGGCTCTGTCAGCGTTTTGGTCGCATTACACTCAGGAATTTTTAATGCGTCATTCAACGTTTTTAAAAGTAACACACGTTTTTAAAAGTAACACTTATGCGAGGATCTTCGGGAGCCAAAACATTACAAACAACTCCTTTTTAACGCTGAAACACACAGTTAAGTGCGTAATACCTTAGGCGTATGGTACCATTCGCGATGATTCGCTTTATAAAATTAATTGATCTTTGAATCGATTTGATGAGTTTTGGTTTTTCACTTCAAATTTATTAAAACCACAACCTTGTACATTTTATACTTAAAACTAAATTAAATCTACCACTCCAATACCAAACAAGTACCATATCATAGATTTGTTTTGCCTTCTTTGAGTTTGTACGTGTACATACTGTAAATAAACAATTAGGTTACTTCAAGCTCTGGTATTTTCTTTCTTTTATTATTTCTATGAAACAGCTAAGTGGTTTAGGGACTTACACAGACATCTGTAGGTTTTCTGGTTTGGACCGCCTCGAACCAGTGGCGCCCCTCTACCCCCCCCCCCCAATCCTGCTCAGGAACTAGCTGGAAAAAATTTGCTACACCACGAGACAATTCCTGAACCACCGCGCGGTGCTGTAAAGCAATACTGAACTACTGACATTTTGTTTTTTTGTGTACAGAATTCCCCGTGACAAAAAAGGTTAATAGTCGCTACTTAGTTTTTATTAAAAATTACAACTTTCATTACCTTTTGGGCTTGGATGATCATTATTGATCATTAGTCTGTAGTACACGCTCTTATTAAATTATCTTTCATTTTTCTTATTTCTAAAGCTATTAGCATCGTTTCGAGCTGCAGATCATTTAATACTATTTAAATAAGACTAAAATGTCGCTTGTACCTTTCAATCACTTTGTTAATATCCTAAACAACATCAAGTAAATTAAAATGAGAAAAATATCTGTCAAGTCAGGATTTGTATATAAAGTTCTAATCTGAAAACCTTATTTTCAAGTTGTGCTGCTCTAAAAATTACTAACTGATCATAACGAGCCTAAATTAATTTAATTCAATAAATACTTGAATATTGTTTCGCGTTCATTCTATTGCTTGTTGGCAATGGTTTCTTCCGTTAAAAATACAAAAGTATCCATTTATGGCAATGACAGGCTTAATGTATGACGTAAATAAAAGTCAATACGAAGCAAGACGTTTGTATGGTAAAATGGTATTCTACGAAACTTGTTAACACCTGCAGTTTGTTAAAAGATCGTTTTGGCGGATAATTCCTTGGAAACCCTTCACCTTCACGCTAAATATTTTCTTAAAATACTTGCGGTTAGTAAATAATTTATAAGTATTCTCAATATCAAATTCTAAATTTGTAAATGAAACCTTTTAACTATTTTATTTCATTATTTTAGCAGAGATTTTCTCGAGAGCCAGTCGACCTTGAAATTAACATTTTAATACATCGCATCGTGAATAATTAGTACATATGGTCGTTTTAGAACTAGGCGAGGCAGTAGATTTTAGAATATAGAATAGAATATACATTATTTCTTGTGCTTGGACTGCCATTACTGGAATTTTGGCTGAACTTTAGTTCGAATTTGAAATGTCATGCAGTAATCAAAGCGTTAAATAATTGTAGGTTATGTCACAGATTTGTGTATAAAAATTATTTTGGTGAAATTCGTGTCTTATTTTTATAGTATTGTAATTAGAACTACGTAAGCACCAGTTACATACTTGCCTGATAAGAGATTCACAGTGCTTAATGAACTTTATCCACTTATCAGCATAACTTTTTAAAGTTAAGTAATATTTAAAAATTTTCTTTATGTGAATTGCATTTAAATTAAACAAAAATTTTAAAAGAGGCAGTCATTCAATCCAACTGCCAATAAAAAAGTAATTATTATGCTACCTTTGGGCTGACATTTTTAACTTATTACAAATTTTGCCTATATAACTTTAATGGGTTGTAAATACTATGTCAGGGTGGAAGCCCTAAAGCATTGATGTTGTTTTTCTTTAGAAATTCGTCACTTTTATATTTGTTGTAGAAATCATTTAGGTTAGTTTTAGCTAGACTCCAAAGTGGTTTTATTATCGTTATCATCAATATTTATTTTGTTTTTATACAGCCAGACCTGAGTAGTTTTCTATTTGAATTAGTAGTTGGTTTCCTCTCTAACAACACTGACTAATCAGAAGCATTATCCATAATGATAACACATTTATCCCCAAAGGCAGTTAGAGCAGGCACTAACTAATTCTCTACCAACTTTTAAAAAAATCCCTGTTCCTACTTTTGCAATAACCTTGATGTTCAATTTTTGAGTATAAAAGACCACAATAGCTTGCATGGAGTGCTGTGAATCTTTCACCTATCATCATCTTTCAACCACAATCGTACTATGTTTTCGTTCTTTCCAGGTTTCAACTAGGTGAATAAGAGTCACTTTCTCCTCGCCATCAGCATATGCCAAATATTTTTTTAAGAATTTTAGTTTGCTTGCCAACAGAAATTTTGAATCAATTATTTACTTTTTGGAACTATTTTCTTATGATTGAACCCCATCGATTACAATAGTTTCTAAAATGTTTTGTATCTGTCTGTATATTCCAAATTCCACCTAACATGCGCTAATAAATTGTGAAGAGTAAAATGCTTGCTTTCTGTGGTATTCACAAATGTTTCGGCGCAGTTGGAGTTTCAAAAACTCATTATCCAAGTAGTCTTGTCTCTTGGCTATATTAAAAGTTTTTCTACATTGTAAACTATGATTTTAAAGATTTATAAACAGTACTGATCGAAATCTAAACATTTTCGGGGTTATTAACAATAATACAGTGCAATTACTTACAGAAAATATTTTCCAACTTTCTTAATTATGAAATGGCTTGTGCCTTTGAACACTTTTAAATTCTTCAAAGCAACTTCTACCGGCTGTTTCTACTTCATCATCATATATGATATTACTCATTAATATGAAATCGTTTTGACTTAAATTAAGCTTTATTACAAACTAATGTGCTGCCATCAACTACTTGCTGCCAATATAAATCTAGTGCCTCGTCTAGTTCCACAAACACTAGATTTAGACTATAATTGCCGTCGTTGTCCTGGCAGAAATCACCAAATCCAAAATATAAATTTCTCAGTATAGTGGTGTGAACGTTCAAAGTGAAACACGTATTTTAATACTGACTTTACTTCTTTGTATCTACATTTAGATTTTAAAATTGAAAGCTGATCTAAATTGTACGTTAAAAAATAAAATAATTGCCTTGACACACTTATTGTGGTCAATAAAAGAACAATAACTTTTAGAAACTATGACTTTATTTTATTTAAATCAAAACATAAACTGCAAGGAGCCGGGACTGGTAGCTCAGTGGTAAGCACCCTGGCTACTGTTCGACTCCCGGACCCGATGAGGTTTTTAAACATAAAAAATGTAAATGGATACCTCTACAGAGTACCATCATTCGGAAGTGATGTAAAGCCGTGGATCCCTTGCTAGGGTTGGAACTACTTAGTCTCGACAAAATTCTACGTAGGAGTTTGACCACGTGACCAAAGTAGTCGGTGTTTAAGGTGCCTGGTACTCTGTATACCTACACCTTGTCCATAACAAACTAACTTAAAAACTATACGGGAAGGTTCTTCCGGGTTATGCCGTGGTCGTCGATTTAAACTTGACGTTTCACTACTAATGCTGTCAGATTCTTTAGAAGTTTTCTAAAGTTATAACCCGGAAGAACCTACCATTATAGACAACGGTCGTGAAAGCTTCCATTTAAAACATAAACTGTTTAATATTCGCAATTATTGCAAAAGGGATTCGTTAATATAAAATTTCTGATTCTTTCTCACTCTCTGAATAGATAGAGTTCTTCGATATGGTATCACGAACTGCTTTAGATATAATTATGTAAAGATGTGTCATATCTACGAAATTCAACAGGGACGGCCTTATTATTAAATTTTGGTATTTTGTTCTTCGATATTGATTCTTAAGCTGTGCTTTAATATTAGTATTAATCTAATTAGTGTTTTTCGAGGATTACGTTTATCAGTCGTACAATGCTTCTTTAGCGGCTCACAATTAATGCAGGTTAAATACTGGCCCTTCATAAGTTTTAAGACGGATAGTTATAGCTTTTTACAAAAATATCTCCGATATTTCACTTCGGAACAAAGTTTTAAATTTTTCTCCCTACACATATCTTTTTTGTAGGAGTCATACATTTTCAAGTTACATAATTTTCTGCCAATATTTTGTCTATTAGATGATTTTCTGACGTTCAGAAACCTCAATGAGTGTTTTAATCATTTCTAGTTAACGATGTGGAAAGTTACTAGAGGGAATGTATTTTATTTACTCCGTTGATCATCACTTCTACGTAATATTCTTTTTTAAGTTTTTCTGGATGACAGTATGGAAAAGGCACGATTTCGATGGAAAACAAGCATTGGTAAGTAAATAAAGTATGCAAAAGAAAACATGAAATCGATGACGGACAAAATTCTTGACAAAAGACAGAAGAGGGCATATGAAGAAAAGGGTCCACAAGATAAGAACACCCAAAATCAGAGCAGCATAAGCAGCACGTTTAAAAAACAGATCTTAAAACGAGGCTGAAAAACTTAAAAACTACTCAGAAGTGTTCAAAGATGATCAATGGGACTATGAATTCGTTGTCGTTGTACGGGACCTTCCATCTCGAAGGATGAGTGGATCAAAGCAAGAACACACTTGAAGAAAAGGTATCTGGAGATCTGCTAAAGCTGTTAGAAGAGGATGGTATCAACAGAATACAACCGGAAATCTGCCTGATGCATACCTATTGATGTCTTTTGTACCTATACTAAAAATTTGAAGATCACGAACATCACATATTGAGGAAACACGACTAGACGCTTTTACATTTAAATGGGCACTCACTTTGACTTCATACTGCCGCTATTGAGTGTTCTATATCTTTTCAATAGCGATATCGTGGTTTCATTTACAGAGGCCCATTTTTTTCTTGGAAAACTTCCTCTTATTGTATTATCACGATTATCAAACATTATTTCACTAGTATTCGAAGAGGACGATGGATTTTAGTTTTTCTCCAAAATGCTGTCATCTGCGAAAATCAAGTAGGCACGCATTCGCTTTTTCGCATGTTATTTGATCTACTTTTCACCACCAGTTGTGAAATATTTTCATTTCATAACCAGTTACGAAAAGTGTGACGTTTCGAAACTTTTCAGGCAGTTTTGAAACGTGACACGTTCTATGCAAAAATTAGAAACCACATCACGTGAAGTACCTGGTACCAACTGATTTTAAGCTCACAATGGGAAAACTAGAATGACAGGTATTATAATAGTGAATTAATTTAATGCACCGTGCAGTATGCATTGTCTATATAGTCTATTGTTTTTGCTTTATGATTCAGAGCAGGCTTGCATTTGTATTATTTTAGCAGTGTACAACAGTTTAGTTTAAAATATACCTCACGTCAAAATCAAGGTCGCCGGGATTGACAAGTTGACACTTCGGTGAAGCTTAATAAAATGCCAGGAAAAATCAGTATTAATAGCAAAACCAAAGAGGCTATAAAACGCCGTTCTACTAATATAAAATTTTTTTTAATGTAAGTATTAAGAATTAAATAGATATAAAATTTTTACAATTTCTTATAATGCTAGATTTCAAATGCAACTGTGTTTAATATTATAAACGAAGCAAAATCACAACTCCAGCAGCAACCGAATGACAATATGAATAAATAAAAGCAATTTTAACTTAAGAGAAATATAGTTTCAGGGAAGATATTTAAGAGATTTTTTTTACTTTGGATAATATATTACGGTGTGCAAGGAGAAACTAAATTAAACTGGGAGTAAAATTATACTACACATTAAAAAATATGGGATATAAATATAAAATTGTGAATGGAGAAAATTGTTGTGTGAGAAGAGTCATGTAATTTCGGCGAAGATTGCTTTTTTAAGAAAAATGTATGTTCATATTTTAGATGAAACTTGGATATTTTGCAATCGAGCCAGTGTGCGTAGGTGGACCCACGACACAGACTTGAAAAGTAATTCATCTAAAGTTAAGGCGGAAGGAAAGAGCATGCTGGATGCACATCAGGATTTTTACCAGGATGTGACTTACTGTTGGACTGGGACAATAATGACAGGGACTATCATAAGTGTATCAATAGTGACATTTGTACTCAATGTTGAAAAACAGTTAATCCCTGCTTTGTCCAAATGAATGGAAAATGTGTGGTAATTACGGATAATGCATCATACAGTGTGAATAATGTAAGACTATACATATACATTGACAACTTTATTTTAGCGTTAATAAATTTACCCGTGCTAGTAATAATTGTCGGTTTTGAAATTACAATGAAATAATCCAGTTTCAATTAGTTTCTATAGTCACTGTGTTATTATTTTGTTTACAAACAGTATGGTAACATTAAATAAATTCCTTATGTCTAATTTTGCATAATTCAGCTATGTATAGTCTTACATTATTCTCACTGTATAATTCGGTTCTTATCGATAAACCACTCAATTTCTCGTCCAACAAATGACCAATACAGAAATGGTTAATTAACTGTGACGTACAATTTCATGAAAAACTAACAAAGCGACAATTATGTAAAAAAATGAACACTGTAAACTACAAATACAAAGTGACTGGGCAAAGGACATTGTTAAATTTATGTGGATGATATACCTCCTGTTATTATTAAGTTGGAAGAATCTAATACAGAATCGAAAGACGAGTTGTATTCTTCTTCTGAATCAGATTCTGGCTGATTATCCTGAAGCGTATCCATCCTAAATTCTTGTAAATTATATCTCTGAAAGTGGTTCTACCAGAGTATTTTGTATTATTTCTTTATTTTGAAATGCCTGTTATCTGTTTAGCATAAATATTAACTTCTACAACACATATCTGCAAACAAAAATCATCATTAATAATATATTTTGACATTAGTACATATAAGATCGATGTCTAGAAAGTTTATGACAATACAGTTAGATAACAATCAAGTTTAAATAAACGCACTTAAAATAAAGCAATATGTACCTTATTTAATGTCAATGGTTCATTAATTTTAGCTCTTATTAAGTATAATAGTGCTTATAAGTTAACACGTGGACAGTTGTAATAGGTTTTTGTCATAACTAGTGTTTTTTTTGTAACCAACTAACCTACACTGTTACAAAAATGCAAATGCAAAGCCTGCTCTAAATCATAAAACAAAAAAGCAGACTATAATCTGTTCTCGATCTTTTTGAGACAAAGTTGGCTATGACTTTTTCTTTTCATGTTGGACTAACTGATTCGGTGATGTAGCCGATGCAACTTTTTTTTTCTGTCAGTGTCTGTTCGTCATTTTCTTGCCACCACATTGCGAGATTTATTGTTTTAATATTCGTAAGAAAATAAATGATTTATCAAGTGTGTAAATAGTTATTTAGACCACAAGTGTTAGAAGCGCATCTTTTTTCCACACACGTGAAAAATAGAGCACGCTAACACGAGTTGTCTATAAGATTTTTTAAAATTTCATTAAATATTCAAATCCAAGCCTATTTTGAATAGAATTGTATTTGCCTTCATTTTAGTCAAGTACGTTGGTCAGTTCTGGTAACTAAGGAAACGTCTATTTAAAATCGTTCATTCCTAAATTAAAAGCACTTCACACACCGAAATTAATTTAAAAAAGCCTACTTTTTGCACTTGCGGGACTAAAGTAGCTCATTTAATCTCTAGGAACAGAAGTAATTACTTTAGTCCCTAGGGACTAAAGTAAAAATGTTACCGTATCTATGGTAAATTTATGTGCACAGCATTCTTAATAAAATTTGTATTTAAAATTAATCAGTTGGCAGTACTGAAGTGCATTGTCAGTCTATGTCAAATTCGACGTTAGTAGGTTACGTTTTGTTTGTCATTTGACACACACTGAAGCAAAAATTAACCTGCAAATCTCGAATTTGACATAGACTGAAAATTTACTTCAGTACTGGCAACTGATTCAGGCTATCCAGGGCCTGCTGCAATTCAGTTTTTAAAAAATCACTCTGTACACAACATTCTTAATAAAATTCGTATTTGTCAGTTTCCAAATTGAGAGATTTCAAATTTTTCAAATATTTGATGATGTTCCCAAAAGTGCAAAAAATAGCGTATACCACACTGGACTAAGGTGCCTAAATCCCTTGAGTGATTATTTCCCTCAGGCCCTACGGGCCCTCAGGAGATAGTATTCACTCGCGGGATTTAATGATGCACTTTAGTCCCTCGTGATATAATATAATATTTTTAAATGAAATTTAAAAAATAATTTTAATTTCCGTCAAAGAAAAAGTCAAAATGCTTAAAATAATTTTGTTACAATAAAAAATTTCCATTAAACGATGCTACTTTCAATTCAAAAAGACAGACCAGATTTAAAAGAACACGAGTTGATGTGGAGACTAGAGAATATATTTGAGGTACGTTGAAAAATGAAATTTTGGAAAGGAAAACAATCCAGCGTAATGTATAATAATTTACTACTACCTACTTATTACTATTTTAGTGTTGAAATGTTATAAGGCGCATGTGAAAATCAACATGAAGTAAAATCAGCAAGCCATCCATTTGACAAGATATTTAAATTTTTCGAATGTTAATTTCTATAAGACCAATATTGCTCAATTGTTCTACTAAATTTTATTGGCATCAGTTTGTATCAGGATTATTTGCGCTAGTGGGTGACTGAAGTAATACCTCTGCTGCGACAACTATTTCTTAACTCGATACACGTACCGTAGCTTACAAAAACAATAGATGACAATATACCAACACTCCCCCTCGTTACGCACAGAACTTCTTCATACCTAACAATTCAAGGCACTTCCGATGTTTAAGTCCAGCAAGACCCTTTGTCAGGATGTCAGCTCCCATATCTTCAGTTGCCTTATGTTGAAGACTAATATTGTTGTTACGTATTGCCTCTCGTACGAAGTGGTGACGAATGTCGATGTGCTTGGTGCGAGAGTGAAACACCGGATTCAACGCCAGCTTTTGAGCCCCAATATTATCACAAAATATCGTTACATTGTTGACGAGTACGTTGTATCCCAATTCATTTAAAAATTTCTGTAAATAGATGCATTCCTTGACAGATTCTGCTATGCCCACATATTCTGCCTTGGCAGATTGAGAGTGCAACCGTTTTCTGGTTACGTGACTCCCACGTGACCGCTCCGTCAGCGAGAATATAAGTAAAACCGGTGTACGACCGTCTGTCATCCGGGCAAATCCCCCAATCGGCATCAACCAGGTCCAGTTAATTTTGATCCCGAAAGCTTATATACAATTCCGATCTCCTTGGTACCTTGAAGATAGCGCAACACGCGTTTTGCTGCAATCCAATGAACATGTTGCTGACAATCATTAAAACGGGTCAGCCAGCTAACCGCGTGTGCTATATCGGGTCGCGTACCCATCGCCAAATTACATTACAGAGCCGACCAATTCACGGTATGGTACATGATTTGAATCATTGTCGTTTGACTTTGCGCTCTTCGATAAGTTGGCATTAACCGACATTGGAGTGGACACTGGTTTACAATCAGCCATCCCGAGAATCGTCGTAGGATGTCTTCGATGTGTTCCGCTGATGGATTGTATATCCGTCGTTTCGTTTGACAAACTCTATTTTATTCCAAAGCTCTCAGCGAGTTTGCTTTTTAGTTGTGTCACGTCTTTTGGATTCCGTGAGATCAATAAGATGTGATCGACATAGATCACTACTATTATCAAGTCTCCCTCTGAATCTCTGACGTACACGCATGACAGCTCCAGATTACGTAATTCGCGATCCAATCTTCGTACCATCGTCGTCCAGTCTGTTGCAGGCCGTAGAGTGCCCTTTTAAGAAGGCACACCGTATCGCCCCTCTTGAAGGTTCTGCAGCATTTTCGCAGCCTTGTTCTTCGTGATTTTATCTTTCTCGGTCCGAACAATGTACCTCAGGGTCTCCTCAGTCATCTTCGGAACTTCAATATAGATTTCTTCAGTCAACGTACCGTTCAGGTACGCGGCTGTAATGTCGAACTGGTGAATTGTCATCCCGTACTGAGTCGCCAATGCCGTGGCAAGGCGAATAGAACTGAGGCGTGCAACCCGAGCAAAGGTTTCGTCATAATCAACACCAGGGCGTTGTGAGAACCCCCGAGCGACTACTCTTGCCTTCCTCCGTTGAATCGTTCCACCTGGCTCGTACTTGTTTCTCAAAAATCGTTCTGCTTCCTATCACCTTTCCAGGTGATAGACGAGTTACAATCACCCAGGTACCACTTTGAATGATACATTTTTAACTCGGTGGCTATAGCATGGTACCCCTCCGCAGCGTATAGACCTGTAACAGCTAAATCGACATCTACCTCGGCCAGTAGACCATATTCAAGAGCAGCAAGATTTACATTTTGCATATTGTATATCTTTTTCGGTCGACCTGGAAGTCCTGTTTTCGCTTTTCGGGGTCCACCGCGGCCTCGCTTTGCAGTTACGTGAGGCTCATCGTCTTCTTCTCCAGACTGATTACTCTTGTCTGCATCGGTATCGAATTCATACTTGAGATCTATACCTTCAGCTTCTTCTGCTGTTATATTTTCAGGTTCCATATCTATTGCATCGCTCGATTCAGTAGTATCACTTGATAATCGAAGTGATGCTAATGTAACGTCCATCTCTCGATGATCGTCTCGAAGTTTGGGGTTGCCTTGGATCTGCGAAGAGTATTTTTTACATCGCGTGATACGTACCTCTACTTTATGTTCTTTCGGGATCCAAACGCGATAGCCTTTGATTTCTTCCGAATAATCCTAGGAAAACGCCCTCACGTGATCTAACGTTAAACCTTCCCTTGTCAGACAACCTATCTAAAACGAAAACTTTTGCAACCAAACTCGAGAAAGTTACTAACGTCCGGCTTCTTCCCAAATCGAACTTCGTATGATGTTTTCCCATCTAGTAATTTTGATGGACTGCGATTTCGTAGATAATTGGCAGTAGCTACTGCCTCGGCCCAAAACGCCTTTGGTAATCCGGACTGAATGAGGAGACATCTCGCCATCTCCATGAGAGTGCGATTCTTCCACTCCGCGACTCCATTCTGTTCCGGATTCTTTGGGACTGTCAATCGCCGACGAATCCCATGAGCGTCCAAATAATCATCAAAGAGTTTGTTTTTATATTCCGTCCCGTTATCAGACTGCAAACTCTTGATCGATGCTCCGGTCTTCTTTTCTAACGACGCTTAACTTTCTGGAATTCCGGGAAGACTTGATTCTTATTACCATAAAACGAACCGTCGTCAATAAATGTGACGAAGTATTTCGCGTTTCCCAACGATTCTGTCCTCATCGGGCCGCATACGTCTGAATTGTCCAACTCCAGCAACTTCGTATGTCGATTTGATCGTCTTGGAAATGGAGCACGCACCATTTTTCCTTGAATACAGACATCTCACACAAAGGTGTCATCAGCTGTAACAACGCCGATTCCCTTCATCGTCCCCTTTCGCGCAGCATCAGCAAGATCCTTCACGTTCAAGTGGCCAAGGCGTTGATGGCAGAGACGAAGCTTGTTGACATCTGACAAAGTCGATGCCATACATCTGTCGTTGTTTTCTGCTTGAATGATATATAACCCGTCTACACGTCTTGCGGTTAATATTGCGTTACCTTATTTGTTAACGATTTTCGCTGATTTTTGTTCAAAAACTGCACGATACCCTTTGTCAGTGATTTTGCCCACCGACATAAGGTTTATGCGAAGATCGGGCACAAATAGTGTATTTGACAACTCTATTTGTTTAGTTACGTCTTCTTCGTGTACTTGAAAACAAAACGTTTCAGCATGCGCTTGATGTCGGTCGAAGCACTGCTTGCCAAATGCAATTTTTCCGCGTTGACGCTTTCTTTGCTTAAAAATTCGCTAGAATTTTTACAAATATGTGAAGAACAACCGCTGTCTATTCACACGATCCGTCTCCAATTGTACTGGGTACTTGGAATACATTATCAATGTCTTTACAGTTCTTTAAAGAATACGAACTCACCGACTTATAACGCTGAAAAGTGCTCCGCGTTTTTCGCACTTTGTGATTCTTTATTTTTCTTCTGTCTGCATTCACTGACTTTGTGACCGAGCCTCTTACAGCGATAACATCTAATAGGTAGTTGATGACAAGTCTTTGCCGTTATTGGTCTTATTTTTAAGATGTTTGTTTTTATTTTTATGATTAATTTATCAACCACCATAGCGTTCGGCACTTCCACTATGCAGTTCGCTTTTGCGCGCGCGGATTCCTCAATGATTTTTACACGTAGTGTTTCCGGCGATGGTAAATCGTCTCGAGATTCGATCGGGAAACGAAAGTTTTGAAAACTTGACGGAAAACTATAGAGAAGCATTTATGGCGACTAAATCAGCATTTATATCGACGTCCATATTGTTGAGTTTATCAACTACATCGAAAATCGTACGTAAATACTCTCGCCAGTTTTCGCCTTCGTGCATTCGCTGAAGAGTCAGCTGCTTTAGGAGTGTCGCTTTACGCGCGGGCCCCTTCGACAGGGTAAACGCTTTGGAGCTTCAGCCATACATCCGCGCGCAGTCTTGCATCCCTTTACCTGTTTCAATTACGCTGAACTGATCGACAAAATGATGTCAGATTTCGCCTTTTGGTCGAGATTGATTCACTGCTGTTGCGCTTGAATTGACGTGGTATCAGCCTCCACAACTTCAGGGTTCACTCTTGTGCCGTTGACGAACTCCCATGCATCGTTTTTTAACGAGAAGAGCTTCCACATGCATCCGCCATGTATCATAATTTTCTCTGTTGAGAGTTTCAATTCTCGCAATACCTGTGGCATCTCAAGTTGACGTTTTTGAGAATGACGTGTCACCAAAATAATTTCAGGAATGCAGTTCTCATTAATTCAGGTCGCGTTTTCGTTATCTTCAGTTCACACCGTTATCTGGGCCATAACCTATCAGGATTATTTGCGCTAGTGGGTGAACTGAAGTAATAACTCTGCTGCGACAACTATTTATTAACACGATACACTTACTGTAGCTTAGAAGAACAATAGATGACAATCTATATGTCATACTTAAAATATCACGGTAACCGTGTATCGACGCGGGACTGTAGTTCGGTACGGAACGGATAGTACCAACAGTTTGTGACGTCTTCATCCTTCCACACCAGCAAGCAAGCATGTAAAATAAAGTGGCATATTCATAGCATGTACACAATTCTTATCCAAATTGCAATAAACATTAATATTGAATGCTCTTCTAATGCATTATTTATCATTTTCGTTTCTGTCGTCAATTGTCAAATCATTTCAATTTTTCATCCTTAATTTAAAGAGAAATCCGGCAACAATGTACATATTCAAAAAATTTAACCTTAAACTGAAAAAAACCAAACCTAACCAAAAAGTTTCCATTAGGAAGTTTAGTTACCACAAATGTACTGCCAACAAAATTACTAGATGGTCATAGCCTCACCTGAGCCAAAAGATCGTGAACGGCATATACAGTGTGTCTCACCGACTATGAGACATAGCAACATTAACATTGGGAAATTATGTAGATCAATTGTTGCTTTGGCCGATCGAGAATTGGTCAGAAGTGAAACAATCATTGAATTATTTTGTTGTCACAACTGTGCTTTAGTTTCTAATTGCGAGTATCTATAAAAGTTGCTCTCCCAATACAAATTTTATTAATATTCATCGGACTGTAAAGTATTCCTGTTGTTATCAAAACTGCTGTTTGTTGGTATGCCTAGAATTCGTTCACTAATCTCACTTTCTAATTTGTATGCGCACGCAGTAAATTGGCACTGTCGAATTTGCGTGTTTAACTTTCAATAAATAAAGAAAAGAAATAACTTTTGCCTTATTTGTTTACAGTTTATTAAAAAACAGCCATTTTCAAGAATAACACCACACTTGGTGAATTTATTTGGTAAGAATTCATATTGCTATATCTTATTTTTTAATAACTGTAGCACGACCTTGCTACTTTTAGGTTTCAGCTGAAAGAATGGTTTTCTCTGATGAAGGCAATACGTTTATCGTAGAGGCTGATTCTTGTTCTGGAGAACGTGATGAAAATTGTGTTTGGATATATTCATCTCCATCTTGTTATCAAACAATTTGAAAAACAGTTCCCTAACATCGTAGTGCACGTTCCTTGGAACAGGTAGTAACGGCAAATGTAAGGGACACCACCTAGTCTGTGGCCACTGAAGACATTTTGCAAGATATTTAAAATCGAATAACCACGTCCTAATAGGTCTTTAACTTATTTGTCAGTTCAAACAGGTAAATTGAGATGTAATGGTGTTCTTTAATATTAAATTATTGTACATTAATTTTTTGTAGGCGTTGTGTACAGATCCTGTCCTGTTAAAAAGGTGTGCAGAAAATGCTGCATATTATGCACCATTAGATGATTTCCGCTACATATGAGCTATTGTGATTGCAGTAAATACCGTCACACTAAGAATATTGGCCAATGTGTTTAACCAATAAAACGTAGGGTTAACATATATTTAGAACATGATCGAAGGTATTTTGACGAATTTCTGTGAAAAATAATTATGTAAATGCTGAAATTATTAGTTTACTAACAAATTTACATATTTTTTAAAATGTTACTTGAATACGTATGCCATTGTAATTAAGCAGGGTGCCTGACATGTAGTAAACGGACACACGAGAGAGGTTAAGTATTTATGTATACTGTAAAAACGTATTTTATAATAAAAGTTTTGTCTTGTATACTGTGGTTTTGTTCAAGAAAAATTGTTAATTAAATAAAGTAAGAACAAACAATAGTACAGCCAAACACTGTATTTTCTAAAATACAATGTTGGAAAGAAATTACAAATATATTTACGAATTTTATAACAGAAAACAGAGATTAACTAATTAATTAAATGCTCAAATGTGTTTTCATTCACTACTAAACAGTGACTTAATCTGTAGTAAAAGTTGCGACGTACATTATTTAACATTTGAGGTGTTATAAATATTAAAACATGCTTCTGTAATAGTCTTTAAGGGAATCTAAATTTGCATGTCGTCGCGAGTTATACATTTTTGATTGTAGGTGGTCCCATAAATAAAGTCGTTAGGCGATAAATCTGGTGATCTCGGAGGCCATCCACCAGGACTACCGCGACCAATCCACCTATTTGGGAATACTTCATTTAAATGGTTCTGGACCTCTCGAGAATAGTGGGCGCGGGCTCCATCGTGCTGGTACCACACGGTATTAATGTCAGCTACTGCCGTAATAGTAGGGACTACCTGGTTCGCAACATATTCAGATAAACTGCTCTATTAAGCCTATTCTCTATAAAGAACGGTCCAATTAAATTATAGCCTAATATTCCAACCCATACGTTAACAGTTTGTCGATACTGTGAATGAGTGTGAGCCTTCACATGAGGATTCTCTTGACTCCAGTAACGATAATTTTGATGAATTGGCTGCCCATGTGAAGTAAATGTGCACTCGTCGATGAAGCAAATGTTTTTTAAGAAATTGTTATCGGCATTACACTTATCCAACATTAATTCACAAAAGTCAGTTCTTTTAGCACTGTCTCCTGCTAATAGTTCTTGCTGCATTGAATATTTATAAGCAACATATTTGTGCTTTTTTAGGATGCTGTGAACGTAGGAACGAGATACTCCAAGCTCACCTGCTATTTGTCGCACACTTATATTAGGATTGCCTTCGACAGCCCCCAAAATATCTATTTCGTTATTCAGATTTAGATTTTCATTATTTTCATTCTTCCTTTTTTGCAAAAATTATTGACACATCCGGTTTCTCGGAATCGTTTTACAATTCGTGCTACTGTGTCCTTGGAAGGAATTGGACAATCATTGCAGTACACACTAAAAATATCTGAAGTTTTTCTCAAGCTGTTACCGGCTAAATTCCAAGAAACTATTTGGATTTTTTCGTCTGTAGTGTAAACATTCATTGTAGGTAAATGTATCACTTATTATAAATGAATCAACTAAGTGGATAGCTTTAAAATTGTTTGATTTTATTATTCTAAACAAATTTGTTTAAATATCTCAAATAACTTTGATTAGGTATTTGACAGAATTAATATTTTCTTTTGTTTTGATTAATTAAGCAGCATCTATAGATCACAGCCCTAGTTGGTCTTTATATACTTTTCAATGTTAATTTTGCTATGTCTCATAGTCGGTGAGACACACCTGTATTCTTACTACTTTGCATCCGACGAAAAAAGAGCCTGGTCATCAATGCTGTCTGTGGGCTATATGATTAAAAAATGCCTAGTCAAATCAGCATCCATAGTTTGACAATTAAGTGAAGTAGACATAGTTGTCATTCAAGATGCTTTTTTGAGGTTAAACATGCAGTTCTAGCTTTCATTTAGCTTTTAATTAGAATTAAAGAATAACAATAATTATTTCATTTTATTTTATTATAAATTTATTTTAACAAATAAAATGGTTTGGACACAATAAAGATGAGTGAAGAAAGAATAGCGAAAAGGATTTGTCAAGCAAGATCACCAAAAAGAGCAAGAGGCAGAGCAAGAAAATCATGAACAAGAAAGTAGAAGGAAACCTAATTGAAAAGGGGATGACTTGAAGTGAGGGTAAAATACTGTCAAAGATAAAAAAAGAGTGGACCAGGCGTTTATACGATGTATAAGGAAATGAACGTATTTTAATTATTGGTAGAAAATTGTAAATTTTGTTATTTTAGTTGAGCTGTAGTTATTTAGTTATGTATTTATACATTACACCTAACGGTATAGAAAGTTCTTTGATAATATACACATCATATAAATTAACTAAAAATACTATTTACTATTAAATAATAAAGTAATAAGGTACAATGGTAAATACAGTTTGAAAATGTTTACACTTAAAATACCATGGTGCAATCAGACTTTAAATCAACTTAAATATTATCAAGAACCTAATAAGCATTAACAGTAATATCACGTCAGAACAAGGACAGACAATTTTTACAAAAGTTACAAATCAGTACATGAATGTGGGATACTGAAACGTACAGGAATTGAAAGCAAAAATAAAGGAAGCAGTTGGTAGCTGTGAAGATACAAAGTTGATATAACCTTATTAAGCGATGAGATCTGAAATCTGCTTGTTAATTGCGAAGGGTGGGTTCTACGGTCTCTGCCAGTCTATTTATAATAGTTGAAATCATTTGATTTATCATATTGAGAAGATCCCTTTCCAGTTTTCCTGATGACCAAGTTTAGAAAACACTGACAGGTCTGCAGTTTTCGATTTCTTGCGAGATTTTTTTTATCAGAACTAAATAAAACTGGTTGGTTTCTACTATGAGCCATGATTCTTTTCACAGTAGAAATGCTTATTCCTAAAGCCTCAGCTGATCGCTACAATAAACAAACAATTGTACAATAAGATCGGAAGTACTAAATTGCGTGTCATACTTCTTACACAGAAGATAAAGGAAGTAAATGCCCACCATTTCCTTTTTCCTTCTCAAAGTAACCCAATAGATTCAGCAACAATTGCCGAGACTGTGAACGCAATGTCTTACCTTGCACTGACATATTAATGCGTACAATACCAAGTTTTCTTAGTTCTGAATAGAACTGCTGCTTATTGTTAACCAAAACTGTCAAAACACGTTTGTAGGGCAACTAACCTCAAAAAATGTGAAGGACAAGTCAAATGTTGTTTGTTTGTTTGTTTGTTTGTTAATGGACAAGGTCTAGGCATGCAGAGTACCAGGTACCTTAGACACCGACTGCTTTGGTCATATGGTCAAAATGTTTATCATATGTTTGTGGACGCATACAACGTTGCCTATATTTCCGGATTTTTTTACAAATTTCTGTGAACGATCTTAAATTGTTCGTAAAACTAATCTAATTTATCTGTAATTTATGAATTAATCACACTAAATTTGTTCAAAATAATTTTGCTGATATATCTAGTTAATTTACTGTTTACTGATAATATCTTTATTTAATCTACGAATTTATTATTAACGTCGGCAACACTGTATTTTACAGACGCATACTGCGCTAGTCAAATCCACTCCCAAAGGCCCAGTGACGTGCCAATGTTATGCTATCTTTCTCACTCGTAAATAATGAGAGTGACGCAAAAAACATGATTTCTGTGCTAACTTCGTGTAACGATGACGCAGGGCTCATCTTTGGCTGGATCTAGAGTACTTGATAGATTAGGCAAGCTTATCCCACTAGATTTTGTGTCACAGGGACTTTAGCGCCAAGCCGTTGGCTGCGCTGACCGGTAACCGTGCATCCTGTCATCTGTCAACCAATCAAGACTGGAAATCGTTCGAGTACGCACTGCTGGAACCAGACAAACACTGCACGCTGATTTGAATCTTGGTGAATTCCATTACGATGCTAATTATAATTACACTAATTACAGTATTCATCGAAGTCTCCTTCTATATACCTACAGTGTGTGATATTTTTCTGTGCTGTAAACTGTATCTGTCAGTTCTGTTGAGTTCTGTCACTCGTCACTGTTGTTTGAACTAAGGTATCTATAATATAATTTTCCTTAATGTGTGTCTGTGGCACAAAATAAAATCTCACGTTCCGGCTTCGCAGATGTTTATATTTGTTTAGGTTTTGCTTTTCTTATCTTAGCGCTCGGATCGGAGCTTGACCTTTCGCGTATCCTATTTCACGTGCGCGCCGATTCAAGACTCGCAGCGCGTAGCGCGCGGTTTGCTTGTGTACTATTAATGTTCTCTAGTTTGAACCACGTGAGTGTAAGTTATCAGCGTTTTCGTTCCGATTTTTTTCTGCTTTCTTTTTATTTGTTTAAAAATCATTCTTTTTTAAGACGGATAAAATTAAATGACATGATCGTTGTTTTTCCGACTTACCGTATGCTTATTGGCAAATAACTAGAATTTGAATTTGCCGCCACTTTCAGTAGAACCTTAGCTAGATCCATAGTAGAATACCAGATTAATGGAAACATTAACTTGTTTCTATAATAGCGATTATGTCAAATAAAACTTGACAAGCATGTTAAATATTGTCAGTGTCATAAAGGTGGACATCGTTACGAAATTACAGCGGAATGTTTGTGATTAGACCAAGAGTGTTCTTTGCTAGTTGCTGCTGCATACCGCTAAATAGGGTGCTTTGGGGAATTAAAATTTACCAAACTCTTCGTATCATTTGGATTCTGGCTAGCGATCTAAAAGACTACAAGATGAGCGGAAATTTAGTGGTAACGATAACATTATGCTCAATACTTCTCATGCTCATTGTAACGGAGACTGTCGGTGAGTGTCTTAAGATAAAGGCATTAATCGTCGTATACGCATATGGGCAGCTGTTGTATATGGCGCTGAATATTTACAATATTGTATTTTTGGCAATCAACGCCGATGACGCGTTGAGAGATAAAATGAACGAGCATATTTATGAAGGTGACTCATGGATCAAGTTTTACAGACTCCGCAGAAACTTAATAAGTGTCTTTGACGTATTCCTAAGCATTTTTTTTCTATTAGCTGCATGTAGCCTTGCTGCAAATGACGACGTTGATACAAAATATTGATTTCTGTAGATTTTATAAATATAAGAGATATCAGTACCTTTGGCAACTCAATTATTTTTAGTTTGTTTCTACGCACTTTGCCTTAAATGGAGGTTAGATGGAAATTTATTTTGCTATAGACAGCACAGAAATGGAATTACAAGATGGAAATCAGATAACGTTCGCTCATTGAATTTTAATTCATCTTTATTGCTAACCATACCAAGAGTAAAACTTGAACAGCTTAAACAAAATCGATCGAAGTAAGTTAAAACAGGTAATATGGAGATTTTTTACATAACAACGTTTTCCAAAACCCAATATTCATCTGGTTGGCCTTCATTACTCATTATGAATGTAATGCCTCTTTTCCACCTGCGCTTTATTCTACTAAATTTGTTTGTTGGGTGGGAAACAGTATTCCAGTACCATTATATTTTCAATGTGAAACACTATCAGGGGGGGGGGGGTAACTTAAAGGAAGAAGCATATTGAAGTAATTGAGTTAAGCTGTCTTAGGAGAGTTCTAAATATTGAATGGATAGAAAACGCTATCAATAAGAGCAAACAGCACAGCACAAGTATGGAATTATAAAAAGATGATGACGTAGTTGTAGTGTTGCTGACAAACCAAAAAACTGATTAAAGCTAAAGACAGATGGAGAGATGAACCTTAAGATAGCACTTCTACAATTTCATAAAGAGGAAGGGGATGACACTAGGATTTTAATATTTTCTTGAGTAAAGTAGTATTAGTTGTTTTGCCCACTTTTGTAAGAGATACAGATTAGAAGCAAGAAGAGTAAAAATATTATATTTCCGATCAATATCAACATACTTCTGAAATTGCTTAAAATTCTTGTTTGATAATAGTAATTATTTATTGAAATCTAAAGTGTGACTGCGGAATGTCAGCGATAGTTGCGCCAATTCTAAATACTTCGTTTCCTGACATTTTCTCAGTAATAATATATTAAGGGCAAATGCTTTTTTGGATAAAACATTTTCCGAGCAAAATCATGAACCCCGAAATATATTTTGTGGACTATTTTCCAAATATCTGTTCATTTCGTATTGGTTTTCAATGAATGTGACATTTATACTGATGCCCAATGACAGTTTAAATGACGTTTTTGAAATACCACCTTGATGCAAACCACATATTTGGTGGTTGCCCCTGATACAAGCGGTAAAAAGATAAAATTCTAAGCGAAAATTTATAGTTTTAGCCACTATAAAAACACACAATCGGTTAAATTTTGAAAAGTCATGGCATTTGATTGGATAATAAGAGATGCGGGAAATAGTCACTTCAAAAAACACAACGCAAGGTGATTAATACTCAACAAATATCAGTATGTTCTTGGTAACCATTATTTTAACCAAAAACGAGCGGCCTCCTTGTTATAAATCCATCGATTTCAAAATATTATAGTAGTGAAGGTGTCTTGGATCCCTCTGCACAGAAACATTTACTGATTACTGTTCTCGTTTTTGTGTACTTGAAACTGAAGTGATTTTTTTGAGTAGTTACATTTTTCTGGGGAACATTGTTACGGTTCTAAAATATTATTTCTTATTTGAGCTCATTTTTTCTGCACATTTAGCAACATTCACATTGTTTTGTTGCCACCAACGTCGGATATAATTAATTATTAGACCACGTACGAAAAACGAGTTTTAGACTAAATCCTTAGACCAAACAAACAATTACTTAGCCTCAAATCGTACCCAGCATAAGTTCAGGCTACATGAAGGTATCTAAGGGCAGATCAGCTACAGTGAATACGGTGTGAGGTTTTTCTATAACTACTGAAGGGCATTCAAAATTACGAGGGGCGCCAAAGAATTCATTAGCTTACGAGAATTCGAAGACTCGCAAAAGTACTATGCGCAGTCAATTCGCTATGACCTGAAAGAGACTTAAAGAAGTTCAACACCTCAATTGCAAAGCCATAATAAATATGAACCGGTTTCTTCCAATAACGACAATTAATATGATACAAAGTGTTACATCACTTAATTTCAGCACTCCTTTAAATATCAAGCGTGACCCAGGCCACATCCGAAAGTTACAAATAAAGTCCACTCTATTGAGGCCACCAATTACGGGAGTTCAGTTTTAAAAAGGCTAACAAGTCTCTGGGCTCATTAAAATAACACACAATTACAAATTTACGGCGAGGTCGTAGGCGAGGAAAGCATAGTATGCTACCAATTACGCAGAAATTTAATATGTTCAATAAATACGTCAACAACAACTGACAAACTCGGAGGTAATGTAACACTAGCTGGTGAGTCTAAACTTTCAAGAAACATAGAGATCAAATACCTCTACATATCAACTTGCACAATACAATTTAGTTATTTAATACTCCCACCAATTATGTAAGTAGAAGCCTAAGAGTAAGCAGCAGCAGCAAACTGCATAGACAAGCACAAGAAGCAGAAACGTCCAAACGATGAAGCCGTTTCCGGCAAAATTGAGACCGAAATGGAAAAACGCAACGAAAAATTCCAACATACAATGATACTATAAACTCGAAAACTAATTAACGCAAACTACCAGCTCATAAGTTAGTACTACAAGGTCGGCTCTAAAATGCGAGGCCTAATTATAAAACAAAGCGAGAAAGGACGAATGCAACATATACGTTCATGACTATGACTAAAGAAGACCCAGATATCTTCTATAAATCATCCAACTAAATCAGCGGTATGCGATTCAGCACGGACACCAATTTTTTCCTTTTAAATTGCTATAAAATTGCCCTAACCTAAGACAAAAGGTTAATTCGAAGTAAACGCGTGCGCTCAGGTTAGAGTCGTCAACCAAAGAGAGCACGGAATCATAGATAACGCCCAAGGGGTGTGAAAACATTTATAACCTTTGCCTAGTTATGTCTAATAGCCCAGTCAACAAAGACCCGTTTTTAGCGTTTGAAAAAAATAAATCGGAAAGTTTTAAAATTTGGTAAGGATGTTTATTTGGGCGTACTATTGAATTTATAAAAAGTTCCGAAAATTGATGGTGAGCCGGCGCCGCCATCTTGGAAAGAAGGTACAGTTTTATAGTTTTTTGCAAATATTCTGTGAAATATCAACTTTATCACAAAAACTGATCTTACAAAAATGAAAGAGCATTAAATTTCCCACAAAAACGCATAACACACTTTTTTGTCAGTGAAATAGTTTTCTCGAAAATGGCCAGCGAAGGTTACGTGCATCGATAAATCGCTCTAAACGCGAACAGGCTACGTAAATTATGTTCAAAATCACCACGGCCAAAACTGCATAATGGTCTTTGATAGTTACTCCAATACCCAGAATAGTACCACAAAATCGGAGCAAATTCATCGATCCTTGGTTAAAAAATTGGTAGACATTAACTTTGAAGAACTGTTCGAGAGGAACCATTTTTATCAAATGAAAATAACAAAAGCAAATTAATTGACATGCTGACAAAGAAACTGAATGACCATGGAATTGCATGTCGACAAAGCACTGATGACGCAGATTGTCTTATCGTTAATACTGCTACTCGTATCGAAGCATCTTTTTCACATGAAAATATAGTTATTATTGGTGAAGATATTAACGTACTCGTATTATTGACTGCACTAGTTCCACCACAAAATACAATTTTGTTGGTCAAACCAGGAAAAGGCAGAACTCAAACAAAAGTATATTCGTCACATGGAATTGCAATAATCGGGACTTGGGAACAGCATTCTCTTCTTACATGTCTTTAGTGGCTGTGACACGACTTCAGCGATGTTCAACAACGGAAGAGTCAGATGTGTTAAACTATTTTAAAAATGTAAAGAGTTGCATGACATCGCAGACATTTTCAACAATTCTGACTCTGCCAGACGGAGTCGCTCGAGCTATTATTATTATTCTGCAAATGTACAACTGGGTGTGCAAATATGTGTGGAGGCAGAAAAGCAGGAATTAACTGTATAACGGTTTGTCACAATTGCCATGAATGCTCCAACCACAGTCGACGATAATATTGAAAATGTCGATGGAGATGGAGATGATCAGAGGACATTAACGGACACGAAGCCAACTTCTCTTACAGAAAGTGTCGATCTTCAATTATTGATGGATCCGTTAGATTTTCATGAGGTGGTGGATGAAGCCATACTCGGACTCAGCCACAAGTGAGTGTATAATATATAATACTAGCAACCCAGTGAAACAAATGTCTCATTGAAAAAAACAAAAAATACCGTTTTGCAAATAGAACGCGTATTCACCACACGTACGTATATGACGTCATTGTTGGTAGCAAACTACCAGTCGCATTCGCCTTGATAAAATTTGCCTAGAATCTAACCTAAAAAGTTAGGATTAGGATAATTAAGATAATAATTAGTGTTAGAGACTGAAATTCGGTTCCTGACCTGACATGACCATTCCAAACATATAACTTTAATAACTTTTTTCTCTATCTCTTACGGTTTGGCTGCTGAAACAGCGTCCCAGCCAGACACGTCTATTAGATAAAGGACTAGCAACCCAGTGAGACAAATGTCTCATTTAAAAAAACAAAAAAGACCGTTTTGCAAATAGAACGAGTATTCACCACACCTACGTATATGACGTCATTGTCGGTAGCAAACTACCAGTCGCATTCGCCTTGATAAAATTTGCCTAGAATCTAAACTAAAAAGTTAGGATTAGGATAATTAAGATAATAATTAGTGTTAGAGACTGAAATTCGGTTCCTGACCTGACATGGCCATTCCAAACATATAACTTTCATAACTTGTTTCTCTATCTCTTACGGTTTGGCTGCTGAAACAGCGTCCCAGACAGACACGTCTATTAGATAAAGGACTAGCAACCCAGTGAGACAAATGTCTCATTTAAAAAAACAAAAAAGACCGTTCTGCAAATAGAACGAGTATTCACCACACGTACGTATATGACGTCATTGTTGGTAGCAAACTACCAGTCGCATTCGCCTTGATAAAATTTGCCTAGAATCTAACCTAATAAGTTAGGATTAGGATAATTAAGATAATAATTAGTGTTAGAGACTGAAATTCGGTTCCTGACTTGACATGATCATTCCAAACATATAACTTTAATAACTTTTTTCTCTATCTCTTACGGTTTGGCTGCTGAAACAGCGTCCCAGACAGACAAGTCTATTAGATAAAGGATATGGATTTTAAACAACAACAATTTACAACTCCAAACTTGTTTTGTACATTATGATTATTTATTGCTTTATTATTTATAACCCATACTTTCTATAATATCAGTGTCCTGAAGATAGTTTTAAATAAACCGAAACGTCGACAAAAACATTTTAACAATTATAATCCAAAGTCCCAACAACAATCGAACTTACTGAATTACAAAGAATCGCAAATAACCAATTTATTAGTATTTAATATTTTTAAAATAAGATTTTCAATAATCTTTTTTTCTTGGAGAACTATAAAAATTATCACCATCGAAAATATGAAACATTTTGGAGCAGAAATTTGGATGACGTTATCTCACTGCCCGCGTTTAGAGCGATTTATCGATCCACGCAACATTCGCTGGCCATTTTCGAGGAAACTATTCAAATGACAAAAAACATGTGTTATGCTTTTTTGTGGGAAATTTAATGCTCTGTCATTTTTGTAAGATCAGTTTTTGTGATAAAGTTGAACTGTACCTTCTTTCCAAGATGGCGGCGCCGGCTCACCTTGAGTTTTTCGAAACTTTTTATGTATTCAGTAGTACGCTCAAATAAACATCCTCGCCAAATTTTAAAACTTTCCGATTTATTTTTTTTATATTTCCTTCGTTGACTAGGCTATAACGGGGGATCGATAAGGCCGTTAGAGCGAGTTCAGTGACCTCGGAAACTGTAAAAGGCGTCACCTTAGGACGAAGTTCACCAAAAAGCATAAAAAAAACGGTACAATATGGGCTATTAAAGCGTAATGCTTTTTACCTGTAGCAGTGTATATCAAGGTGCCAATATTATCGTCTTCCGCAATTTTTGAATTTGCAAATTCGCATTTCTTTTTTGAAAATTTTGCCTTTCTATTTCCTTGTTGGAAGTCTATATTGAGTTCTAATTTTACTTCCGAAGGTATCAGCTATAAGGCTTTGGTGACGCATTGTGAGATCGTCAACAATCTGGTGCCGATTAGTGGCTGTAAGAGGATTTGCTAGTAATTGGAAATAAAATATCTTTTGGCCGCCCGGTATCTTAAGTTAGTAGTTAAATTATTTTACTCCCGGGGCTCTTGTCCGACTTCTGTTCGTGAGCGATGGCGAGAGCCGAAGTTTGTAATCAACCAAGTTCGTTGTTTGTGTATCGGTAGTGTGTCGTTCAAACTTTTTCGTAATACACATTTATATATTTTAAGGATAATTTATTAGACACAATTTAAAAATCACGCGATGCTTAACGGCCGGTGGCCGTTACGATCATCAACGTCCGGCGGCTGTTATGAATTACTTCATGTGTTGGTTTAGTACAGGTATATTACCAAAACAGTATAGTAGTACGAAAAAATAATTTGTAGAATAGTCCCTTGAGTATCATCCTTACTCAAGGTTTTTTGGGGTGGTATTATTTATGTCCCTTGATCTTGTGCTGTGCTATTCGCATTTGTGCTGCTTCCATTCAATATAAACTATTCCCAAAAAAAAAATAGTCGACATAACTTTAACTCATGGTATTTATTATGCCTGACAATTGCAAATTCCTGCTCAATTGTAAAGTGAATTGCTTTTCATTTAAGATGGATACATTATTGCAAGGAATCCTTAGCTATCGACAAATAACCATTAGTGAATATAATAGTTACAGAACTAGACAAAAATAATTACCTACCCGTTCATTCTCGTAATATATGCTTTAAAATGATTCTTAGCACAAAAGGAGTCTAGATACGTATCGTAATTAAAAAGATATTGCTTCACGTTTTCGTCCACTATTCGCAACTCCTGCGCAACTTCCCTTTCAACAACTCCCATTTCTAGTTAGAAATTTATTAACTATACGGGGAAAAGTTTGTTGGAGAAATAAATTTAAAATACTGATACCAGAAGCATGAAACTGGATGGGAAAGTTTGTTTGCTATTAATTAAAATAACTTAACCAAAACCTGGCTCCTGGCGACGTTTAAAAACATTTGATGATTTCAATGTGAGTAACTTCGTTTATGTGGATGAATTTCAACATCTACAAGATAAATTGAATACACTTTTTATATTATACTAGTGCAACTAACTCTGCTTACTTGTTAAATTTTGCTCCTTTCTATATATACTTGTGCACACTTCCGCTCTGTGAGACGCCTGCTGCATGGCAGCCTTTGTAATTTGTTAAATAGTGCCTTCAACGTTTTATGGCCGTTTAAAGTCGAGTTGGCAATTTACCAACACCTGCCGTTAACGAAAAGTGCGAATGCAGTAGACAGCGCCGATAAGGTGGCATTTCAAACTCAAATGTGAGAAAAGTTAAAAATTTCTATCCTCATCTTTTGATAATTAAAAAACATCTTCCACGGACCAGGATGCGAACTCGCCACTTCAGGCTGGTGACGGTTCACGGGTATTGTCAGTACATCAATCTGTTAGCGTAGGTAACCCCTTAACTTCTAGTACTAGTAAAGCGAAAGTTGATCGTGTTTACAGCCATCCGAAGTGAGATCTATTAATTTTTCGATTTTCCTTTAATTCCAAAGCGGTCACCTTTCATATAATGTTGGGTTAGTCGCGATTGATTGAAATTCTATTTTGTATAATTTTCTTTATTTTGAGCGAAGTTGGTTGGTTGGTGGTCTACCTTGTGTGATCTTCATAAGCATCGCTATGATAAGCTATGTCGGACTGCGACACTGGGTACACTAAACGTTGGAACAAAAAAACGAATTTGTGGAGATGATACTATCGTGCAAAATCAACAGAGGTCTGCCAAAGTGCACTCGCCAAATTAATACCTCAACAGATCGGAGAAGGAGCGACACGTAACTTCTCTAATATCTACCTGTAGAAAGAAAAGAAAAATGAGCAAAAAGCTTGAAAATAAGTTGAAGTGAGCGCTAGATCACCTAAAAGTAAAGATAAAAATTACATATCCCAGAGTTCGGGCACCAACTTGTATATTACTTCTAAATACCTTCTCAATCCTGAAGTAATCGGAACCCCGAATATATCCATAATCTGAAGTTGCATACAAGTTTTGTTATCCCTGAGATGCACAAAAAAGGTGGTGGAATAATACTTACGTTAATGCTCAATAGCTCAATGCAGCACTCAAAGCACCAATTGCCTCTCTCAGCCAAATCCTAGATGAGTCACTATCAATTGCTAATTAGGGGTCGCCGGTCAGCTTGCAGCCGAAGACGGCCGTAGGTTCGTTAGATAGGGGATGGCGCCACCAATTTAAGGATAACAAAAACAGTTCCAACCTCCTAATTCAACGATTGATAGATTCCGCTCCAGCTAAATTGGAACACTGTAAACTTAATAAATCGGCGCAAAACTGAAGTCAAACAATTAGTGCAGGGGGGATAATTGCGTTTTACTTACTCGTAAAGCCGGGCACACACGTAAAATACATATATGTAAAAGTTTAAGGGCCGATGTAAGTGCATATAAATGCCCCAAGGATCCTTGTTTACAGAATAGGTTGGCCAATTAAAAACAACAAATCATAAAATAGGGGAAATTCCTGGAAGATCCCAAGGAGTGACATAAATTCGTAAATTATAACCGGCAAATCGCCCCAGGAATTTCTATAGAGCTCTACAGGAAACAATTAAACTCTCATATCGTAGCCAAAAGTGAAAGCTACGATGAGGTGAAGCCTCGCACTTTACATATTAAGAATTCGTGGAAAGAATGATGTGTCCAGACATTAATATATCTCGCGCTGGTGTATCGCGCTAATCCCAATTTAGAAGCAAGTTACTGACGGCAGTTCTTTATCGATAGAAGCACATACACGCGTGCAGCAAGGTTCACTTTCTAGCCAGAATAGAACGGCAATTGTTACCTTCAACTGGCTTCGAGACGGCCTTGGCGTTGATATTTCACAGGGACGGATTTCCGTGGACTTGATGGTGAAGCAGGGGGTCGGTAGCCCGTCCATTGAGCGCGCCGAGATAACGCTATCGAAGAGCGCACAGGATACGCATCGGGCAGCAAGCCGGGGTATTCGAAGCTTATTTGGGGCCCATAACGTGGTGGGGACTAAATTATTGAAGTAAACGTTAGCGGGAAATCGAAAAGGGACTGAAAACGGTCATACTCACACTAAATTCCCCAAATGTCGTTCTCGGAAAGTGTTATTTATTTATTTATTTAAGTAAATGTTGCCCAACAGGTACAAACCCAATTATAGGACAAACACATATAAATTATACTAAATAGTTACATGCCTAACTTAAGCAATCTAAAGTAACAGTACGGACTACAGTGTTGATAGAGTCAAAAAGAAATATTTTATTTAGTCTTCACAAATGCTATTCTAAATTTTTATCTTTTACTTGCTTTAGACTACAACAAAATATATCAAGTTTGTCACTAACAAGATTACAATAATGACACATAATATAAATGGGAGACGTTACAAGGACATTAGTTTTAGCCAGTGGAAAATAAAATGTATAAACATTTCGGACTGGTAATCTTGGAACAAAAATATGTAGTTTACTTCATAAATCAGAACAATCAATTGAGTAATGCATTAATTTGTATAAGAATACTAAACTACTTTGCTTTCTACGAGACTCAAGCGATATGCAATTGAATGTATTAAATAGGATAGTGTGATCAAAACCGCGCTCAGGATACACATGATTGACTTTAAACCACAGATATTTGAACATTCTTCTTTGTACGTTTTCTAACATGTTTTTATAATATTCATATGTCGGATTCCAAATAACAGAACAGTACTCGATCTTAGTTCTAACAAGAGAAGAGTATAAAATTTTTATTGAATTTGGTTGACGAAATGATTTTGTGCTTCGGATAACAAAGCCTAGCATTCTATTGGCAGCTGCTACAGATTTAATAATGTGCCGATTAAAACGTAGTTCGCATTCAAACAACACACCAAGATCTTTAATTGTATAACAGCGTGTAAGAGAGTCGCCATTAATGGTATAGTTGTAATTAATTGGATTAGATTTCCTCGAATATGACATTACTTTACATTTAGATGTGTTTAAGTGCAACTTGTTTAAACAGCACCACTGGTACAATTTATCTATATTGTACTGCAAAGTCAAACAGTCAGTAGTAGACGCAATAGAAGTAAAAATCTTAATATCGTCAGCGAACATAAGCAATTCACAGTTCATATTATATGCGACATCATTAATGAAAAGCAGGAAAAGCAATGGTCCAAGGTTAGACCCTTGTGGCACTCCAGACTTAGCACCAAAAGTTTGAGAATTATATCCAGCATATGAGACCAATTGCAGCCGGCTCGTCAGGTAAGAATTAATTGAAGAACGTGATAAGTGGATGACTAAATCCCAGACAGTTTAATTTATTTAGCAAAAAAATATTCCGCAGGCAGTATTTCTATATTTATACTTAGAGGAATGTCGAGACGCGTACATATCCCCTAAACAAAGGGTAAGAAGTGCCTAGACATCAATAGGACACCTTCTTCGCCAAAATTGCGACCTCGAATAGCGCCCAAAGCTTCCAAGGACCTTCTTCGATCGAACGCCGAAACAAGATGCTAAATTTCCGCGTCGCAAACGTTCAACAAGGTGGGAACGCAAAACCGATGCAACGGCGACGTATCAGGTATGCGCAATTCCCGGACGCAATTTGAAAATATCTCAAAAATACAGTAAAGCGAAATCAGTTTCTAAAAAAGTAATGTATGAAACCTAAAATACACAGCGATGTGTAAAGATGTCGAATTCACAGTCAGAATCGGCTCAAGTAGCATTTAACAGTAATAAGCATTGTATAGATTATGGGCGTTTTACGAGTACCTTGTAGAACAAACTGAATATTGAGACTGAAAAAGGTGTCCAATTTGGGTATTCAGAACGCGGAATGCAGCTCCAATCTGTTTACGAATGCTTCATGCATCCACAATTTTAGAATATATAAATTCAATTAAACCACCATTATGCAATAGAGGTTGAAACGTGACCTTTCACCTCGATTTCAAGTCAAAGGAGTGAACAGTTGTTTGGAATCACTTTGCGTCTTTACCTTTTCGCATACTAATTAAATTATGCAAAGCGAGAGAAAAGTGCCACCGACTAATTACAGTATTCCACATCAACAGTAAAACTATGAAGAGTAGATAATTAAATAAACAAGAAAGAAAACCTGATACGTGGCATCTTTCATCAAGAAAAAGCATTGTTCCATTAAAGTTACCTTACTATCGATTGAGACTGTCTGATTTGAAATAATCTAATTCTATAACCGTTGTTTCAACATTTAGTTTGTTTTCAACATCTTTCAAACACGATCCTTCATTTTCCAAGTTATTTCCGAATACATTTAACCCGGCGAAGGTACGGTGGGGTATAATATGACCCAATACATTTCAAAGTAACATATCGGAGCTTCCGCGAGTAATACCTCCGTTAGACTTCGTGTACTTTCGAATGGGTAATTTCTCTAAGCTCTAAGTAATCACGTAACACAGTTAGTATTAACGAGGGCGTTGTGGTTATCATATCGATTAGAATAGTAGTATAAGCGCTATACCCCACCGTACCAATTTTGTAAAATAACGAATTACAGCCATACCCCATCGTACTCTTGCTTTGTTTCACAATTTTTGATTATTTTGTTAGCCTTCAGATTAAGTTTTCTTCATAAGTTTTGCAGATTATTATTTTTACCATGTCACACTAGAGATCGCCATACATATCGAGAATATTTTGACGATTGTGTTTCTTGCAGGCAGTATAATGCTTGGAATATGCTGTGACTACTTGTAATTCGTGTTTCAAAGAACAGACTGACTAATGCCATTTTAAGCTTTCTTAATTTTTGTTCTTGAGTTATAATTTATGTTCGCTACGTATTTCAAATACAATTTTGTTATAAATTTTGAGAATATTTTTTCAATTACGAATAGGCAACAGGCTTACACTACAGCAATACGTCTCAGGGATAGGCAACACGCTTGCGAAGCATCTGACGTCACCGCATCAACCTCAAAGTACAGGGTGCGCATCCCAACGGCGCAACCCTCAGCGGCGGCAGTTCGAGTTTAGTTACGGCGTTATGGACATTATTATGTTATGTACTTTATGTTGTGTTCGTATGTTAATTATTAATATACTAGCTGTAGCCCACGGCGTATTCCGTATTTAAAATGTAGGGCGAATTTAATAACTGCTAGAAGATGAAGCACTACAAAACCAAACACGAGAGAGGTCACACACAAACAGTTCACAGTTGTCAAACACAAGTGTCATGTCAACCGAAGCACCAAGAACTCGATTTGAAATGGTGTATTTAAACGGAGTGTGTGGGCGACCATGGCTCCCATTCAGTAAGAAAGTAATGAACCCTCATTATTAAATGAAATGCACTTCTGTTCGTAGTTTTAAAATACACACCTAATAGGCCTTATGAGTAATTCCCTTGGTACTTTTTCCGGTTTAACATGGCATGTAGTGTTGTGCATTATTTAAGAGGTATGATTATATTACACGGATTTCTACAGCTGGCGTCTCCTCTCCGTTCCCAGTTTTCAATTTTTTCTGTCGTACCACATGTTTCCTCCAGGCCTCTTGATTGCATTGCTTCCTCTACATCATCTCTCCAGCTTCGTCGAGGCCTTCCTCTCTTTCTTCGCTCTTGAGGAATCCATTCTAATACTTTGAGTCTTTTCATTTTCGTCAGTAATAACTCTCTCTATGGCCATGTTTTCTCGAGTCACTTCATTTCTAATTTTTTTAGCTCTAGATCTTCTGCAACTTCTGCTTAAACAGTCAATTTTTGTAGCCAGCGCTTTTCGTTTGTTAGGTTTACTTACTTCTCACACCTCCGTTCCGTATACTCTTACACTTTGGATAATGGTCTTGTAAATACGTTTTTTCGTTTTCTTTCTTATGTCTTTCTCCCACAGTATTGAATTTAATGCTCCAATAGCTTTCCTAGCTTTGGTTATTCTTTCTTTAACTTCGTCGTTGCTATTCCCTTGCTTGTTGAACAGAACCTCTAGGTATTTACATATCTATACGCCCTGTATTATGCCATTTTCCAGCGGTAAATCGTTGCATTCATCGTTTCCTATTATTAAGTACTGTTTACGATCGTCGCCTACACAACATGAACCAGTAAACCGTAAAATAAACTTCAATCGGTCATTTCTAGCACGACCGCGAGAGCTGCTGTGCGCTTCTCCTGCCATTGTATTCGCCAAACTTCCCTGGATAAAACTCCACAACCTTCATATGATAGTTTTTCAATTGACAATTGACACAATGTGATATTTTACAGGCAGCTTCGTTCGTGCGCACATGAAAGTGCAATAACTATCTTAATTTTAACTGCTAAAAGTAATATTTCGGTCCCCCTAGGACATTTTCTTGCATCGTTCGAGGTCCGATACATGTGAACATACTGCTGTTGACCGTAGCGGCATGGATCTTATCGTCTAATCTCGAACAAAGGATAATTTTTCACAAAATGCTCTGTAACACGGCTGTCTGTCTGTATATCGACAAACTTTCACAGCCATCTTCCGCTCGCCTTGTTCGCATATCCAAGGCACATTTTGAACAAACACGTTCAGCGTCTGCAATCACACGAATTGACAGCCTGCGTTGGTCGAGTGCGTTGAGCAGCCACTTCCAAGGCTTGCTCCTTTTGTTCGCGCGTATCCAAGGCCTATGTTGACCGGATGCGTGCAGCAACCACCTTTCACAAAATTCTCTGTAACACGGCTGTCTGTCTGTTAATCGGAAAACTTGCATAGCCTTCTCCCCTTTTCATAATTCCCATTTCCATGGAATATGTTAACCAAATGCGTGCAGCGACGTGCAACTAAACGCGTTCTTGCGCGCGCTGTCTCCGGATGCGCATCTTGCGCTTACTGCGATACAACCTGCATATACGCAAAATCAATCATTGGTCGCTTGTCCGGGGAGACGCGTACATTGCAGACGCGTACGCACACTGCTGCTTCCGCGTCACAATTTTCTTTAAATGTGCATTCACATGCAAATATGCATTGCTTTCTTCTAACAAATCAATTTTCCCTTGAATTTACATTTATCGGCTATTTCTGCAGTTGCAACCATACCCGCGACCTGCGCTGGTTCAATGCGTGCAGCAAACTCTTGCGCTCGCTTCAACTATTGACCCTCACACATCCGCAGTGGCGTTCGCAGCCTGCTGCCACCGCCCGCATGCACGCATAACGTACTCTAGTCCGTGCATGCAGCAGCAACTCGTGCTCGGTCTTGTATCGTCCCCAGGCACGCCTCCCGATCACTGCGATACAACCTGCATATATGCAACCTCAATCGTAAAAATCGGTCGTTTGCCCGGGAAGACGCATACAATAGACCTCGCACACTTCTGCAGTTGCGAACCTAGTTAAGTTTTCTTAAGTTTGTTAACACACAAATAGCTACATGTCACTGGAAGACATTGCCGAGACAGTCAGTTTCATTCGGCTGATCCCCGCCTACTTCTTAGATCAACAAAGCTTCCGCGCTTCCATGTTTGTTGCCTATTATTTTTAAATGTTTTCATGCATACGCTGGCCGTTTTTTCTCTCTTTTCCAACTTTCATCTCGGAAGTAGAAGGAGACGCTCGATCAACGACCAGACTCGTGTGACCAGTGAAAGTGCATGTATAGTGTTGTGTTGTGTATTGTTACTTTTATTTATTATTATGAGTTATTGTTATTAGTTTTTAAGAATTGTTGAAAAGATCCAGGAGGTTTTGTAGCTAAATATAATTCTGCAACTTTCATACGGGTTTATATTAGTTTCCCTACCTGGCCTCCCTCCCTCCTTTTCTTGGGGGGGAGGGATGTTACGATATAGATATCTGGTTCATGATGTGTAGGCGACGATCGTAAACAAAGTTAAGACAAGTTTATTACATTCGTTTCATGAAAAAAACACGCGTTTTATTCCAACCTATATAAATAAGCATATTTATATAAGATACGCCCCAAAAGGCTACTAATTCTTTACTCTCATTTTTCAAGTTCATACTAACTCCGGCTAGTTCGCATTCTGATTTTAATTTTCTGACCTTATAACTCAAATCTCGTTCATCTTCCACTGTCACAACCTGAACGTATTGATATTTTTACACTACGCATTCACCCTTGTAGGGATTGGTCCAAGTAGATTTTGAACAAAGTAGGAGATAAATATCATCTTTGTCTTAATCCTTTTGATGTCAGAAATAATTCTGTAAGTGTATTTTCGATTTTTATGACAGGGAATTCTGTTTGTAGTAGTGTTGGTCTTACTTCGAGTTTCTGCATTTCTATCCATATTTGTGATATAAGAACGTTGTCATAGGCTTTTTCTATATCTATGAGAGCTATATGTGTCTCTCTGTTTCGCTGGTTCCGTTTCTCGAGAGCTATTTTTAATGTAAAAAGGTTGTCAATTGTGAACCTTCCGGCTTTGAAACCTGCTTGTTCCTTTATCTGTTTGTCCTGAATGTCTTCTTCTATCAAGTTTCTAAGAATTCGTTAGTAAATTTTACCAATTGTTGGTATAACTGCTATTCCCCTGTAGTTTGTTGGATCGCCTTTTGAACCTTTTTTGTGTATGGCTGTTATGTAGGAGGTGCTTTATTCTTTTGGGGTTCTTCACCTTTCAGACATCTTTCATATATGATGTTTAGCCTTTCCATTAGTTTTTGTGGTCCATATTTTATAAGTTCAGGATGTACTCCATCAAGTCCGGGAGATTTTCTTGGTTCTGTTGATTGCTTTTTGAACTTGGCTGATTTGAAGGTGAATTCGACGTGTGTGAAGTGGTTATTTCTCTTCTCGCATAAATTTCGGTCGTTTTTCTTCTAGTAGGTTCTTAAGGTGTTGTACCCAATCTTTATTTTGGAGTAGATTCCAGTTTATTAGAGGTCTTACTAATTGTAAAGTATTTCATGCATCTAAGCTTCTAGGTCCTTCCATGTGTTGATCGACTTTTTAATCCAAGATTATTTTTTTTCTTTACTGCTTCCTATTTTACCTTTCTGTTAGCTCGCTTGTAGGCCTCCCTCGTTGCTAAATAATTGTTTAGAGTAGTTTTACGTATAGTTGTTTCTTCTCTTTGATTTGTTTTTCTATATCCAAATCCCACCAATAAGGTCTCTTTTTTGTATTTTGTGCTTCCATATATTCTTGAGCCGCCTCTATTATACGAGTACAGAATTTAATGGGGTCGTATACCTTCTCCGTTGTTCTCTCTGCTCAAATAATGTTTCCTTCTACTCTTGTACAAAACAGGTATTTCGTACTACAGTGTTCTAGCTGTAGCTACAATTTACACTACCTCGAACCTTGCTACCCTCGTTCGCTTCGCCCACTCAGGCATCAAACGGCCCTCGGTAGTGTAAATGTTACCCACATCCCTTGTAAAGTAATATACTATTCATAACACCTACTTGTTATTTATCAATAACAGAACTGTCAACTTGACTAAAAAATTCCCCATAAGAGCCATAGCTGTTATATATTTTATTTGTTCCTCACTTGTAAACATCAATTTATCAAGTCACTGTATTCACCTTGAAAATGTTTCTTAACTGGCTAGCCAGTAAAAAATTTCCTGGCTAGCCAGTTATATTTTACAAGCGTGCTAATAGATAAATGATAGCGTGCAAAGCCAGAGTTGTCTTCCTTAGTATGTGTCATATTGATGAATTTAGTTGCTTGTCAGTTTGACATTTTGAATAAATGGTAAATTTCTAGTTATTTACAAGTGAGAAACAAATAAAATATTCAACAAAACACACCAGGTAACCATTTTTACTGGCTCAAGGATATGACAGGCTCGCCTAACGGCTCGCCAGTCATCCCAATCCTATCGCCAGTAAAAACTGTTTTACCTGGCTTGTAATGTTAAATACTATAACAGCCTAGGTAGTTAAGAAATAACACAACAGTAACATTTTAACATTGGCAATACTGAAATGTATAGTTGGTGACACTGTAAGTCTGTATGAAATTCTAGGTTAGCAGGTTAGGTTTTGCGTCAGTGTGTGTCAAATCTGACGCACCTAACCTACCAACATGGAATTTGACATAGACTTACAGTGTCACCAACAATACGTTTCAGTATTGCCAAACGTAATTTTTTTCCATAGGTGACACCCGTTACTAATACTATTTAACTTTTTCATTTAAATTGCTCTAAAATTTAAATTTTTTAGGAATTATGAAAAATATTCCACGACATAAGGCCGTTATCGCATCTAACTAACTCGGACACTGATTTATCCTCGTTTGTTAGATGCTTACTAACAGCCTTTTGTCGTTAATAACTGATCACTCTTAAATCAATTAGCCGAAGTTCCAGGTTTAAGGAAAATATTACCAAAGCATCGCCAAAATCTATCCCCGCTTTTTATAAATTTAGTTATAAAGATGGTAATGTTAGCCAATGGCGTCCACGTAATTATACGATTTCTGATTTCGAACATGAATCGGAACTATTCAATCAGAAGGTACAATGGGCAGTAGCTACTTTTAAATTAGGCGATCTAATTGCAGTTTGCAATATCTTGGGAATTGAATATGGTGACAAGAAAGAAGAAATCGTCAAAAGAATTTGAAAGCCATTGACGAATTTGAATTCTTTGGTAAATGCGGAGCAAGAAGCTAAGAATGACCTGTAGCAAGCTGAAGATTTTCCGGTAGCGGCTCAGTTAGTTAATTGTTCAACAGCGCCTGTTTTCACAATGAGTTTCAGGGACGTTGAGGACACGTAAGGATTTTCGTCGGCGGTGACCTGTACCCGGTGGAGACCTGGATTTCCGATTTCGAGGACAATGCAATTTTTATGGAATTGAATGATTTGCGAAAGCTGATATTTGCCAAGAAGTCGTTGACTGGATTAGCAAAACTGTTTGTGCCTAACTTCTTGGAAAATTTTAAATGCACAGTCTATATTTATTTCTAATTTTTGTTTCAATAAAGGTCGAAACCAATAATAATACGGTTATTTAAAAATTATTCAAATATTTCATACTTCAGAGGTAATAAAAACTAAAAAAGCCGAAACGTAAATTATGAGACCTGCTTCGTATCCAAAGATAATACACATTGAAGCTAAACAATAAAAAAATCACTCTTTAGCTACTATATGTAAATTCTATAGGCCATTTTAAAATATTCTTCATGTAAAATGTAATTAGATGAATTTTTATTCTAATAATATCCCTTTGCATGCTCATACCCGACCACTGGTGTGACAAAAATCCACAGTATCGCTGAAGGGTTAAATTGCCGTACGCTTGCATGTATTCCTAACGTGCACACCGCAGTTAACGATGAAGACTACAAATTAGCCACTGTTCGAAATGCAAGCGCAAATCAAACAGCAGAGCTAATTGCTTCTGACGAGTCAGGCAACCTACCATTGCGCACAAAACGCTAGCGATAATTTGAAATCTTAAACTAAATTGCCGGAAGCATAGACAACCCCGCTGATCAATTAGGAGCGATCGACTAAGCAATTAGCGGTTTCACAACCATTCAGTCAAATCCCCAGTTCTCAACACAAGCGCTGCCTAACAAACGCAGAGCAACACTTTTCCAGTCAAGCTTGTCAACGTAGAGGCGTTAAAAATACCGGAGGTGGAAGAGGCTTTGATGGATTTGTGTAGCGAAGCGGCTCTATTATTTTTTTCTGCTAAGGGATAGCGCTAATGGTTACAGCATTGTATTGGAAAGGGGGAAAACACACTATTATGAAAACAATTAGATGATTGTTGTAAAGTTGTTTAAATTAATTTTTGTAGATTCTTTGATTTTAGTAAATTTTGCTGTCGATTTTGTAAGCTATTGGTTGGAATATTGTGTTACTTTAATATAAGTTTTGGTTCAGAATCCATAACGGCAGGAAGACATTGTAAAACTTATCAATATCCTCAAAGGATAGACTATTGTTTCAAGCAAAACTTTCCTTTTATCAACTTATAAGTACACATTTTCACATGCCTTTTAAAGAAGCCGCATGTCAGTTCATACAAAAAGCTGCTACAATAGTTGCTTATCCACCAACACAATATTCATTTTATATGTGCATTCTCTCTGCACTGCAATAAATTTTCAATTCATTAGGGTCTTTAAATTTCTCCTTCTTAGGCAATTATTTACATTTAGCCACAAAAATATTGACTAGCTATATCAGAAAAGAGTTTTTCAAATCAGTTATGCTCAGTCACGTTCATGTTTCTATAATTACTCTCTATAGCTTGCATGTAAATGTGAAATACTATTCTGTGGTAGCTTCTCCTCACTTTGAATAATTTAGTACTACCAATCCCAACAAAAGATAACTGAAACTTTGTCTGCAACCTATGCGTGAAGACAAAAATCGAGTGTGGTATCAACCCATAGTTCTTCCCTGATTGGGACCATATATGGACACGTCTCAATTACATACGAAGCAGTCCTGATGATTTAATCGACGCAATCCTCAATATGAGTTAAGTGCATTAGAAATTAATGATTAGTTTCATGAAGGACTTGTGTCATGTAATAATCTTAGCAGATTTTCTCTGCGATCTCGAGTAGCGACCGGTAGAGACCGCCACGAGGCTCAGTTTGAGGAGATGTGCGTTAATCGTCGGGGGAATTGCCGTAGATAGCTGCCGGGATTGTGCGTATTAGTCCTGAACCATCAATAAGCGTCTATAAAAAGCCTTCATGTCAAAAACGTCACCATTATATTAAACTGTAAAGATATTGCGTCACTACCAAGCCCCAAACCATAGAGATTTGCCCCTCATAATTCAAGCCAAACCGAGGTGTGAGTTAGTTTAAAATTTTAGAGACCTCGAGACAATATTTTATTTAAATATGGCACAAAAACTGTTTTAGGTTGAACATAAATTTATTGCTATTTTTAATAAATTTCCCACATTTGTTCTTTTGTGTAGATGTACATATTTTCATATCCTTGGTAAAGAAATAAATGAAATTTCTATTTTTGATTCTGATTAATCTGCGTTCAACTTTTGTTAAAAATAGCTTGAGCGTTTAAACAAATGGAAATAATGCTCTTCAAGCAGTTTTATAAAGGAAGCTGACTTCAAGGAGTTTGTTTTTGATAAAAAGCGTATATTGAGTAATTCACGTAAGTGCTCCCTCACCAAGAGCTTTCCGTCAGCAACTGTAGGCTGTGGATCTCAGACATCTAGCTTATTTGTTTGCAGTGGCGCTCAGATTACCGATAAAATAACCTATTTAGACAGGCATTCAGTACAGTAATACTGTCAAGACTAAGTTCATCCGACCCTAACGCTGAGATATTCGTGAGCCAACCGGGGGGCTTATTCTCGCTGACTTCCCAATGTCATAAGCGTGTTGTAATAGAGTTTTTGTTGGTAACAGGCGTTTTGGTACCACAACGAGTGGTTTTATTTGTTTTAAGTGCTACTCGGTTATAGGTATCGCAAAGGCCGTTCTACACCCGCAGATTTGTCAGTAGAAAGGCATTTTCAACACATTTGATTTGCATACAGCATTTAGGATGCTCATCGTGAAAACCCGCTTTTCATCCTAAATCTCCAGTTGTAACCAGGTAAACGCCAGTGATCTATATAATGTTTATTACTGTGAGTAAACGCAAGCACAATACCATGAGCATCATTAGAATTTACCTTTGTGAAAATATATCGACGCCGAGGAGTGCCCTTTGTGCTTATTCACAATAATCTCCCTAAATCTGCAAAGCAAATTGTTCTGTTTGTAGTCAATGATATTTATTCTCATACTACTACTACAATGATTCTTCTGCGAAATAGAATTAACAAACACATGTTTGTCTAAAAACTAATTTTGCTTTCGTATAATTTTACGAACTTTACGGGTTGAGATCAAATTAATATGGATGACATGAACGCAACGTTCCTTTACTACGTACTACCCGAGTTACACATTTAAAACTGTATATCGAGTCGTGAGATTAAAGTTAAATTAAAGTAGAAACTTTATATTATTGTGTTATGATATTTATAATCCCACTGGTTCAAACCGACGTCCAAGTAATTTATTTTCCAATACGCAAAGTATTTTATTGCATGTGAAAGCTCTTTACAGGACGGATTTAGGATCAAACGACAATACAATAGATTTGTGTCAGCATAACGTATACTAGAAGTTACTTTGATTTTTAGTTGAACTCGGCTTGTCTGCCAACAGTTATCAAAACATATGCATAATAAATTTCCTGGACGTTAATACAACGTTTCCGAGCATTGATGGCAGACGGCCTATGTTGAAATGCTGGGTAAGAAACACCAATTCTTCATTTCAACTTGAACCTAATATGACAACCCGGATTTAGAGTACACAATTTTGATAGCCTTGACCTCTCGTACAGTTGAATTGATGGCGCACCATTCTTTGATTTTGCCGGCATACGTCGTGATCTTGACCCCTTCTCGCTTGCACTATCAGTAGCGAAAATTCTTCTACTTAATTGCCTAAGGGACTACCCGTCGATTGTCTAGAAAGCCGACTCTTCCGGTGTAAGTTACAATATACTGTTGTTATACAATTTAAGTGTTGCAAGTTGTAGCATTCACAGTCTGAAGATTGGAAATTATACAGCAAGTAAGAAGGTGGCCGGCTTCAGCGGATGAAAGTTTTGTGCATATTCTGATGCATTTATTTAGGGCGCCTTCTGCCCCATTTCAAACCTGTTTTGAATATGTCAAAACTTGCTGTTGTCTATTACCCTACGAGAAGTAATTGTTAGTCATCCGTCACGGCGTGGCATCGGTAGTTTGCAGGTTTGCTGTAATTCGCGCCCTCAACGGCCAATCTTGGTAACGTGTATAGCAGCTTTTTACCTTTTTTTGCAACTTAGCTGCACTGGTGGTTCCTGGAACCGCTTTTTTATTACTTCCGGGAGCACTTAACAAAGTGAAAACGGAACTCCGGGGTTCGGAGTCAAACTCATGCCCGAACGTTACGTGTTTCACTGTGACCTAAGCTGCAGCGGCAGCAACTACTGACCCATCGAGGCCCCGATGCATTGTACCTACATTGATTCTAAATCGCAATGCCAATTCGAGCTAAATATTTCACAAAACAAGTGAGTCATCCTTTGAGACTGATCAACTCCAGACTTTGACAACAGTTTGTTCCGACTTTGTTGGAATCTATATATTTATCTGCCCCAAGCAAGCAAACATACAGCTATCGGTTTATTTCTTGTTACTATGTCATAATTTTGATTTCAACCGGAACTACACATTTGCGCTATTTTTCTGTAAATCGTTGATGTAAAAAATAAGCTAAACGTTTAGATTCTGATTTCTAACAACATTCTAAAAACAGCTAACTAAAGATCTACCTTCTATTTGACTAAGTCTAGCTATTTTTGAAATAGTAGTAGTTTATTAATATTGTGCACGATATCTTTGAGTCAAAATGATTTCGATAAGAATAAACCAAATCACAATTAAATTAAAGGTTAAAATTTGTTGATCATCAAAGATAGTATAGGTACGTAACTAGTTTGTAAAATATTTTAAATTACAATATAGTCCAGCAAAATTTTATGAAAGATTTCCCACACGCATAGCTCGAAGGAACCCCTTTGTGGGTTTTTTATTATTTTGAAGGCATTTTCAATAGTAATACTTAACGTCTTTTATTAAAATAATTATTAATTTCATTTGGGAAACGTACTCCACGTTTTAACAAAGCTAGCATTATGACAGCAGAAAAATAAAATTTATAATAGAATTGTATTATCAAAATTTGCTCTTAAGCGTCAAACAGCTACGGTTGTAAATCGGTAGCTGCTAGAACGCAGATTAACTGATCTGTCGCGCTTACCACACTTACCGCGTGGGCCGAACTAGTCCAATTCGGCGTCAAGGTTTACAATGTTTACTACGGTTGAGGCGCAAAGAGCTGCAGCCAGGATTAAATTTGTATTATTTCGATACAGACATTATTGAATTTGATACATTGTAATTTGTTTATAAAGCGGAATGCAGTTAAGCAAATTTCTAAAGTAGACTGTTATTTCAGTTTTCAAGATAAGCAATTTCTGGAAGCTGTCAGATTTACATAGCCGAGGGAAACCTGCGGTCTTGTTGAGGAGCGTCTCATGTCATTTTCTGCCATATACAACAAGTGGCGCCTAATAATTACCCGAATTTGTCTAAGTGTTTCTAAGACACATACTGTTAGCGGCACCATCGCGTGAGCATTTCTTATAGCCGGTAACCCGCTCCTACTCAACTGAGAGAAACGATTTTTTGTTCATATTAAATGTGATTGATATAATTGAACTTGAAACATACAGAAGCTTTTGATCGAGTTCAATATTCTAAACTCATGAGCATATTAAAAGTGCGGGAATTGACGAGAGAGATTTTCGGATTATAAAAAGTCTTTATTGGAAGTAGGCAGCTAATGTCATAATTTGCAATAAGACACAGACGAGATACTAGACAACGTGGAATTAGACAAGGCTACACCCTGTCTCCTTTCTTATTTAAATAATATCTATTCAGACCAAATTTTCAAAAAAAAACCTTGGAAAATTAATATCATGGCATAAAAATAAATGGACAATTGCTAAATACTATTAGGTATGCGGACGACTCGGTTATCTTGGCAGATACTCTTGAAGGCTTGCAAGATTTATGAAACAATATTAATGAGGCGATTGAGAAAATTACCCTCAAGATAAATATAGTTAAAACCAAGTTCGTTATCTTTAGTCGTCAACCATATCTCGATGCTACATTACAACTGAATGTAAAAATAACCCAACTAGTCCATAGCTTCAAGTACTTAGGAGGAATCGTCACCGACCAACTGGATCCAGACAGAGAATAAAGCACAGAATAGGAATGGGTCGCACATCATTCACCAACGTGAAAAACTTCTGTAACGATAATCTAAACGGTGAATTGCTATATGGCATTGAAACATGGACTTTCAAGATTGAAGAACGAACCTTATAGAGGCATTTGAGATGCGTACTCATTGAAGAATGACCAAAATACCATGGGTGGCACGAAAACCAACTGCTGGCGTCTTGAGAAGGGCTAGTGGTAAACCAGAATTGTTTTTAAAAAAAAATGTAGAAAGTAGCTTATCTCGCACACGTCTTACAAAAGAACAGATACCGAATCCTAAAATAGAAAGCCGAGGAAGTGTCGGAAAACAGGCTTCGTGGCTGAAGAATATTAAAAAGTGGATTGGAATTCGGAGCTTTGAACAACAGTGCAGTGATCGCCGATGTTCGGGAGACATGACATTGCACTTAGAAGAAGAAGGAGACTGTTTTGTTAATTTTTAGTAGCCATGGATGCAAATATACATATTTTTTTTAAATTTATAAGTTGTTGGTTGTCCACTAGACGGTATGAAGGTTGCTGAATGCTTTTTGAGCAATGATTTTCTACGATTCTAGAAGAATTTTGACCATGGCTTTAAACGATTATGTAGGGAGCACCGGAATCTGGTTTGTAGTAGAATTTGTACGGTTTTCCTCTTTACGACCACAACTAGTACCGAAGAGCTATATTTTGTACAATTGCCCTCCACTTAGTTCAGGTGTACGGTGTTTACCCGAATTATCCAACAACTCCATATTTTTTATTTACTGGCCAATTAAATGCCCATTTCCGCATCGCACAGGTATCGGTTTCGTTTGTGGTGCTCGGCGAATTTTTAATTCGCTTCGATATGCTTTGCCGATTAGCACAGCCCATTTGCTACGAAAACAACGCAGGTCGACAGGTATTTTTAGGCTGTCCCCTTCGAATCCGAATTAATGTAACGACGCTGCCGGGAATACTTTTTTTAATACAATCGAGGGAAATTTGCTAATGGTAACGCATGTGTGTTTAATAGCCAAATAAATCACTGTCAAGCGCAGCCTTTGTCGATATTCTATGAGATAGTGAAAGGTGCGGGATTGGTTCAATTACTACTAATAATGCATCATGCAAAAAGCATTGCTATTTCTGTGTTGGGACGTCCAAAGAAGTTCTAGTTGACTTAAAATTTTGAGCTATAATACATTGTAGTAACGAAATATGCAAATTTGCCTAAAAAGGTATTGAATAAACTAGATATGAATACATATTATTTCTGTAAAATATAAATAACTAATAATACAATAATCATAAATTTAAAAGTCCGTTACTTCCTTGGGCTTGTTACAGACAACAAAGTGGTTCATAAGATCGTTTTGCATTGGAAATTGATAGATTTATCTTTCCTTCTAAATTTAGCTGAAATCTATATTTCTCCAAATATAAATTTTGTCGAAGCAAGCAAGCCCTAAATGCATAAGCAACGTGTATTTTTCTTTCTTCGTTCAATGTCAAATTTGTAAATAGTCCAACTATTTCTAGTATGTTAAACTAACAATAAAAGGAGCTGCGATGACCTCCAGCCACCTGAGACGTCCAACACTGGGAAGTCTTACATGTACCGTATCGAATTTACTAAATACTGCTTGAAATTTGCGTGGGATGGAATTCCTCTGGAGGTAGATGCCGGGATAGAATCCCAGTTGTCCTGAAATAGTTCACTAGACGAGCTCTCGCTCTCAACACCTACATACAAACATGAACTTATGTAAATCAATACATAGTACACATCAAACATAGCATCTAGCTGTTTGGAGGGATTGTAATGGAGATTTTTAACAGTCGCGTCGAAGCTTTCAAAACTATCATATATACATAACTCTTGAAATTCAATAGAAGCATCCATCACTACATATTGCAATCAATTCTTGGTACTACTGAAATCTGACCTTACGCTATTCCACTATCGACAGGCAAATAAAACAGCAAATGATTCATGTGAATGCTAATTTGTGTGTTCATATTTACAACTAACACAGCATTAGATTTAGCTGGTTTGCTATATCTCGAATTATTCAACATGAAACGATCTTGAAACTCTGTTGGTAGAGACATTGAAACACCCATTCGTCTGTAATGAGAATGATTATTCAACCGTAAGTAATATCCTGTTCCCATATTAACTATTTTATACCTAGCGAAATCTAGATAGTTAAGATGTTCGTACCTCTGGTTTTAAATGCTAATTTTATAGTGCAAGAGAGAGATATAAATCTGGAAGCTAAAACAATGTGCGTACAACAAAACCATTTTAAAGTAGATGGCAATGTAACGCTTTTATGCAGTTAAAGAGGAACGTGTATAGCAGATTGCTAAACACAAACTGTATCTATCATAAATACGGCCAAGTTTTAGCAGTATTAGTTTGCTCATAAATTATACTAGTATATTGCTATGATATTGTACCCGCAGCAGCAGTTAAATAGTTAATTATACTAGAAAAAACAGGGTTGATTATAATGTAAAAGTTAATATTTAGTATTTCATCATTCAAAGGACTTCTTGAATAAAAACAAGGATTTATATATAATATTAATGGTAATATGAGTTTTGCAGTGAGCATGCACAACGAAACGAGTTGCGTTTGAGATGTCATACTCTAAAAAAATACAGATTGGTATTGGTTTAATGAACGATGACTTTTCATTCAATTAACTTAAATATTCCAATGAATTAGCGTTGAATGTACATCACTTGTGATATATAATATTGGCATATATTTTCGGTACCCCGAGCTAATTTATTTTTTCCTGAATTCAGATGGGTTCACATGCTGTTACGGTTCAAAAATCATCTACAACTATTTATCGAATTATTTGCCCTTCAAGTTTAATTTTTCTTACAGCATTACTGAGCATTTAGATCTTCTGAAAACTACATTTCAATCTAAGTAAGCCATTTCATAAGAATTACAGGCCTGAGAGCCCCTGGTGTGTAGGCTTCACTTTATGCATATTGGACTGATATTATCTGACCCCTTCCCAAAATTTGATTTTTGGTTATCAGTTTTTGGAAACCATCTTGGCATTCGCCATTTTTGTGCTGTTAAAGTCTGGTGCCTCAAAAATTCACGTCTTGGAGACGTAACTTTATTGGATTTATTTGAGCACATCTTATGTAGGAGATTGCTTTTGTTGTGTTATGGATTCCGCGATGGTCTGGTATAGGCCCCGGGAATGTTATTTGCGGTGATCTCCTAACCCAAACTTCGTTTGGGGATTTTGCTTTAGCAAGCACATGTTTCCACTTCTTTGGCGAAGCGCAGCCGTAAAGAACTAAAACGGGTATGTGGTTTTTCTAAGCTTATTCAGTTCGATTCTATGGTTACTTGCCCTTTTAGCTATTCCCGCTGGGAGCATACCTACCGTATTGCCGTGTGATTACGTACCTGCAGTACCTCTTCGCTTGGTATCGTGCCAGCAGCCCTGCTCCGCCAGTCGACGCCGCTGACAGCACCGACGATTGCCTGTCAAGCCTCCTGCGACAGCTACTCGGTGGTCGCTTGTCTCTTGACCTCCTCATAGCCCTTCGGCCCCTGCTTACGGCTACTGCAGCCGGAGAGAAGCCCATTGCAGGGGTCTGTCAGATTATTATTTCCGTTTCGAACTCCCGGATCTCCAGCCCCTGGAGACAATTGCGTGACGGTGCTGCAATGTGCTCGATAAACTTACGATTGCTTTTAACGTGTATTCTTAAGCGGTATACTCACCTGTGGAATAAGTTTGATTCTGCTATTGCAAACCATATTTAGCGGTAGCTCTTTTTAATCAGCATTCAGCTAGTTAGGTTATACGTACGGAGATGCCTCCGATTTCGGACTAGATTTTATCGGTATTGTACTTTGCTTCCGATCTCGGACTAAATTTTAACGGTATTGCAATTTCGTTGTGAAGTCAAGTGCATGAAAGTATTCTTTCATTTTCAATCGACACCTATTCCACCGTTGAATAATATTTATTACCTATTTGCGCCCTACAAGATAATTATTGGTAATGCTCGCACAACGACCGTTTTAATGCAGATTGCCTTGCATTATCGTGAATTCGCCTTTACGGAACTTGTAGGCCCGTGATAGCGTCTGAATAAATTAATTATTAATTAAATAAAAGTTAAGCCTTGCATACTGGGTGTTCGGTTGCATTCAACGTACATTCTAAATTTTGCTTTCAGTTTTAACAGTTGTGTCGAAGCCACGATGCATTCGAACTCTTTCTAAGTATTTATTCATTAGTGCATTTGGCCAAGTTTAATGTTAATCTGGTATTCTTTTTTTTAATGCTACTATTTTGTAACATATACATACCGTTTATAATTATTTATTTAATTTGGGCCTGCTTGTCAACTACGCTTTTATGCCCATATAAATGTAACTGGTAGTATTGTGGTGAGTTTAGCCTTATGCTTTAGTTGGTATTATTAAACTGTGATATGATCTCCCTATTGAGATTCTGTGTGTGCATTTTAATTGTGTATTGTATTTCTGTTTGCCGCAATTATACTACCTTGACCTATTAGTTTGCGTATATGATTTGTGCCTTTGCCGTTACCTTTATATTTTCAGGTTTGGTTAGTAGCGCCTTCCGTAGTGTATCTTTTGGTTAGAAAAGTGCTGGGTTACTAGCTACTTGGCGCCCATATTTTTTTTAGCTAAAGCTTTTGAGTCTTTTGTTTTACCCACGACCAGCTCCAGCTGAGAAGCCGTTGGTTTTTGCTTACTTTTTTTTAGTCGCCGTAACGGCAACAATGCATAAATTTACAAGAACTGGCGACTTACCAAAAGTTCCATAACGCCCCTGCGGTCTGGGGTTGTAAATCAGAAACATGGTACTGGAGGACACAAGGCGGACGGCAAGGCCTTTCATATAGCAGGTGGTCACACACGCCCGTCCGCGTACGTAAACTCAGCCAATTTCACAAACCGTCATGCAAGCAAAACAACAAATATTCATCTTTTAGCAGTAATGTGCTCATTACATAATACTTACAAGGGATTTTAAGCCCCCCGCATGGCGTTCCCACGTCGCATCTCCAAGAAGACATCATCAGGTATATTCTTTGGTGCACCTTCGATGATGTGCCTGTAATAGTTCTGAAAACACGGATGCTTACCGCATCTAGTATGCCTTAACCGAACGTTAACTGCATCGATGGGTCGAACCCATGTCAATGTAACCCGCAATTACGGTGGCCGCATGGACCGTAAAACACGCAGGTACAAGGAACCTTTGGGAGACGGGCTTTCCGAGCCATCCAGACACGCTATCTGGAGTCACTGATAAGCGAGGTGCTTAACAGGTCAGGGGTCGCGGGCCATCTCGCCGAATGGCCACTGATCTAGCCACGAGAGTGCTCTCTACGGCGAGTTGACCCCTGGCCAGCGATAACAATGAACAACGACCCAATTGATAATGCTGACTATAATCAGCTTCAGTATGAACAATAACGAATGTTCGACTCCGCTGTTCAATAACTACATTTGCAAAGCTACGCAAGCACTAGCATTCCTCTTTACTGAACTCATCGTTTCACCCGCTTTCTTATAAGTTATAATCCATATAACTTACACAATTCAATCACTTCAAAAACAAAATCGCGGTAGAATGACACCCGCGGTGGATTATCTTCCGCGTTCACACGCGTGTGACCTCGCCCACAAACTGCCAAAAGCATCTCCGAGCCCTCGCATTGTACAAAATTACACCCCCAGCCGCCTCGGGTTTCACAAAATTCCCATATGGACATTCTCGGCTAACCCCGCAAAGGCCCATCGATATTTCCAACTACCTCCAGAAAATGCCCCCGATTTTAAAAGCAACCCTCCGTCTATAAATTGTTTTGGACTGGCTTCGATTCTGTGCTAAATTTAGAACGTATTATATTTCAGTGGCTGGTTTAGTCGAAATCCCATAATTATACGAATACAAATAAAATAATAAGATATTTTCAAACAATTCAAACACAAAAGTAAATATTACAACATATAATTTCAAGATGTGGAAACACTATTAATAGGTATTTAAGTAACAAGGTATGTAAGGACCTATTAACATTTGAGGTAGGCAAGTACAAGCCAAGACAAAGTCGCGGCTTGTTGCCTGCCGAAAATGTTAATAGGCGATACATTCCGAGTTATCTTATTATATTTTTCCCGCTGCTTATCGAAATTTTCCTAAATTTTTGAAAAAATCGTTTTGTTTGTCACCTGTCACCAGGATTAATTTTCGTGAGTCGTGTTAGCTGTGAGTGTCACATATCACACAAACACTTGCAGTTTATAAACAAAACGTCTAAATCTGAATCTTGCTTTGCTAATTTTATTATCCTAGGAACTTAATAATAATATTAAGTTCCGTTGTCAAGAAAAAGCAGCTAACAAATATAATCACCGACTTACACGTTTTGTTACTAAGGCTGTATTACTGACTTACATGATCAGCAGCGGGAAAAACATGTTAAATTTAGGATCAAATTGGAATAGGTTATGATGGTAAGAAATCTTCTCAAAATCGCATGTAAATATATGCAGAGGGCACATAATGAAACGTAAGAACCAGAAAGGCTATGATTGATACAGAGGGAGAACATGTGTTATGTAGACTAATAGAATAATTTAAAATGCTGTAGATAGAAGCCCTTTGTTCTGTAAAAATATCTTTCAAGCTTTAAGTGCTGAAATAAAATTTATAATTTACGATATATTTGTATTTTAGGTACTGCCCATCTTGAACTCTAACTGCTCTGTTCGGAATCGCTTTTTCAGCTTTGTTGCTTTACTATTTTTTTAAACAAAGAACTTAAGACTACAATCTACAAATTACATCAAGCTGTGGAAGTTAATCGAGAAAATAATTACGAAAGAAGGTGAAGCGCACCTTGCTTTTATCGACTTGTAACAAGTCTGTGACTGAGTTCTCAATTAAAAATTGTGTAAACAGCAGTTAGGTGAGTTTAAAATTTGCCGCCACCACTGCCTTCTTATGCATACGAAGTTGATAATTCATTAACCTTCCTTATGTGAGCTCAGGTTAGTGCTGGAAGTAGTAAACCATTAGCCAGTTTCCGTCAAGCAAACTGGATATGCGTGGTTTGGATGTCATCGTTTCGTGCTAGGTGGCAGCGATGTAGAAGTTCTGGCGGCTCTTTGAGGAAAAGTAGACGTCGACGAATTTATTAGTTTCGAAGACATAGCCTACCAATCTGAAATTTCGTCTCCCATCTTGTTGTGGCGCAGTGGAATTTCATATAGACTCCTAGTCGAATATTTGAGTACTCCCGCCTCCAAGTATTCTCTATAGCGTTGCTTACGTCGATGCAGGCTTGAGAAAACGCATTTTTATCGAACTGAAGCTGTAATTTTGTTAGTCAAACCCCCCGCTGTACTTCATATTTTCGCTCAGTACAAAGGACTGGTCTATTTTGTTGCCGGTTGATTACTGCATCTAGCTAAGTTGAATCTATTTTATAAGTTAAATGATTTTTGTATGAATGATAACCAATCTTAAATAAGTTTAAGCAATGCACATTGTGAAATATTTAAGCATTGACAGCTTTAAGGGAACCTAACATTTTAGTGCACCTTGGAAGTGCAAGACACCTAAAGCAAACTGGTTATCAATACAGTTTTTCTTGTGGGGTTGTACCACTAGCGAACGTTTATCAGGTTTTTTTTTGTTCACGTAACTCATTTATAAAGCAAAATGCTGCTACTCGAATTCTTAACGCAAGAAAAAATTCCATAAACTACGATGCAAGATAGGTTATATCTTGAATAGAAACACAATTCTGGTCGTCGAAGGTCAGCTTTCCGATAGATCCCCACTTCACCTAGCTAGATACATCAGGTGGCGCCCATAGAAAACACAGGCATTTGTCCACGTACCTAGTATTCACCTATAGATCATGTTTAAGCAAATAAAAGATATTTAAATAAAAATAAAAAAATAAATAACATAAAGAACATAGTCTACAACAAAACATAAAACAAAAAATATTAAAATAAAATATAGAATTCAAAAGGAATAGAAAAATGTGTTGGCGGCGGGAAAACTTATTAAAAAATGTCTTTCTTGCTTTTAGATGAACACAATCTTGAAATATTTCTGCTTTATTCAGTAAACAAGAAACATCGTTCTCCATTGCTAACATAGCCAACCCAGACAATCTTTCTTTATTAGTTTATCGGTTTCGGGATATTAAGCCTTTGTTTATATATACAAAAGTAGGCTAGTAACTAGATCATAACTTATCTGTAGGGTAAAGAAATATTACCCTACATGGCAACCATAACCATATAGCAACCGATAAACTATTGAACAAATCACGGATGTTATGAATCATAACAGCATTAGAAGTTTTAAAATTCAAAGCATCTGCGGCAGTTATGATACCCATAACATTCCTAGATGTGTTAATAGCTATAACACGGTCAAAATTGTTTATTTTTATTTTTCCCCCTTGGAAGAAAAAGTGGCACTTTAGTTCCTCTTTCAGATCCAAAAGCTGCTTTTTATAAATTACACGACACTAACCTATGTAAATCTGATAGCAGTAGTCAAATATTTTGAAGGTTAAATGGATGTAAATGCTATTGCAGTGAAATGGAGAAATTGAGTGTTTCTTTGACCTATACATGATGTGTGGTATTAATTCAAAAAAGGTACGGGTGTTGATGGGACAATAACTACCTGAAAGGACATATTCAGAAACAAAAGAAAAACGAAATAAAATAGGACATTTTGGTTTGAGTTCGATATGTCTCCTAAGAAATTATTCACAAAGTGATGAACTTAAGTGTTTACCATGCAGTGTGTCAGATGTACATTGAAAATCTATGATACAAATGTATTTATACCTTTACATCATTTTCGATATGCAATTAAAACGTATTCTACCAGTAGATCCTTTTATTTAATTTTCTCCAATGCTTTAAAAATTTATAGGCATATATAAGGTGTTTGCAGATCGTTAGATAGTCCGCAACTTCCTTAACAATAGAGATTTCGATTTTTTTTTTACTTTAAATGCCAGTATACAACCTACACATTGATGTATATCAATTTAATCCACGGCTTCCTATTTTTACGTAGTGATGTATGATCTTGTCTTTTTAAATGAAACACTATATATTTTTAGATATTTGAAATCAGCGCTAAACTTTTCTTTTCCTTTTTAATTAAAAAAATTATTTACCTGAAGTAGGCCATGACCAATGCAAAATCACTAACAATCAAACACGAAATGCAAAACAAATTCCACTTCACTCTAAAAGTTGCTCATCATCGAATTGCCGCACCAAACGTACTAAAACAATGCAATAAATAACCTTTCCAACAATGTACCAATTCACCATTTCGTTCCAAAGCAGCTTTTAAAAAATTAAAAGCACGTAAACCAATTGAAAAATAATATTGTTCCATTTAAAAAAAAACATGACCTTTAATTGTTTTAGTACGTTTGGTGTGATAAATCCGCTATGAGCAATGTCCGGAGCCAAATGGATTTTTTTTAATTATCTTGTTCGATTGTTGGTGATTTTGCATAAGTAATGGTCTACTTTAAGTAATTAAAAAGCGTTGATTTCAAATATATAAAAATATACGGGGCGTTCTATTAAAAACAAACAATTGGTAGGCTGTATACTGACGTTTAAAACAGAAAGAAGCGTTTCTTGATATCTATATTTTCAACGTAGTTATGGGCTGGCTAGCGTTTTACAAAAGTCTCGCATAAATTATTTTGTTATGAAATACAGTTTTTCAAATATTTGTTTGTTCATTGAGAAAAATATTCACCTGTCTGTTTATTGTTGACTAAGAAAGAGTGAGAATTTGAATTGGTGATGCTTTGTATGTTTGCAATAGTGCTTAGATTTGGTATTTGTTCGATTGTCTTCAGTGCCAGTGTTCGGCGAACTACACTAGGTTTGCATGATTACCATATCTCTAATTTAAAATTTAGTAATGTAGAGTTTTGTAGTAAAAGAATTGGCGTAGCGTTGACATCGGTCTGAATTTCGTGCCACAGGCAGTTGTCTATTCCGCCTGTCCCTAAGGCCAACCCTAAGAGAAGTCTAAAATAATTCTGGGATTTAAGAGGAACGTAAAAGCCAACAGGATATGCGAAAGAATGAGTATGCAATACCTGAAAATTCAAGACTAAGAAAACAGTAGTGTTACTAAAGAGAGAAATAAACAGTATAAGAAAAGAAAGACAGTAACACTGTATAAAGTATTACATATATAGGTTGAATTTCTGCTTGTGCATCAACGAATAGTGTCGTTGAAAAGCAATCACCTGTTTAGTGCCATATTGGAGACTTTATTTTTCGTCTCATACCGTGTTACGGTAGGTTTTTGAGGTAACAGTAGCGTGCTTTATAAACGAAGAGTTGCATTGGTTAACGGAGAGTCATTCACGGTATTTTTGCAATAGGGGCAGTTCACTGTTAATTTCTGTTACGTTTGCGGATCGGTAGCGTTGCCTTGGTTGGTAAGGAGGTTCTTTCGAGTGTTATTTCCATATTAACTGCAAAAGAAAGAAGCTCGAATTTCGTTTGGTATTCGAAAATTGAGAACTGTTGGCATGTTGGGACTACTTTTGTTAGAAGTACATTTCGTACGGATTTGAATACCAGGCGATGTCGTTTAGCTGATTCTAGAATGTATATAGACGAAACAGCTTCTACAAGTGAATCTTGTATTTGAGTTAACCACGTGCAGGCCGCTCAATACCTGAAGGTACACTTTCTTAACCGATAACTGCTCTATTTTAATTCTTATTTTATTATGTAGGCGTTTTATTTTATGTACTTTCCATGTTTTCGTATTCTTTGGAATACCTGCTAGTTAAATCAGATTTGGATGCACCTTTCGATCTATCACTTCTGTGTCGTATTTTATGAATAATCATAATATAAAATAATCTGGTAGGATGCATGAGGGTAAAATTATTCAGGAATGTTATTACGTTTTATACAACTATATATTGTTTTATTAATCAGTTGTAAGATGAGTTAATTGCAATTTTGAGGTTATGTGCTCATTCACAGGACTATTTATTTAATAAAATTTACATACAGCTATTCAAGCAATGTATGTTTACCTGAAGCCACTTACATTGCTAGTACCTTATCGTTTTAATACTAGCAGATTAGGCAGTTTGATTCAGAGCTGAGTTATTGGTTGCTGGCTTGTTTTATGCGAAGTCTGATTTGATGTAAGAGAACCTGGTTTAACTTTTCTACTTCGAGCTTCAGTTGGACGTTGATTTTTTGTGTCTTCACTCACCACCTTCACCTTAGTTTTCTTCGCATTCACTTTCACAGCCGAGTTGATACATGTGTCATTTACTCGTAGCGGCAGGCTGCAGTCCGTGGAGATCTTCCGCAGTCTCAGCTATTCCGATGGTGCTGTGAGCGTATTTGATGATGTTGGCTCATTTCACTTTCACGCAGACTCCAGTTTCCACTTCTTCTTCCAGTTTTCTCTCAGAATGGCTATTGAAGGATGACGTACACCTCGGTCGATTTTTATTGCTTAGGACAAGCCGCGACAATATAGCGATAATACGGATATCGCGTTTATCTATGCCTGTATCTTGTAAGACCTCTAGAAGCTTTCTACCGATGGAACCAAAATAATATATATCAGCAATGAGATAACATGAACAATAAAACGTATTGCTTGAGTAAGAAAGAGATAAACATAGTAGCAAATATTCGAGGAGGCTTGACGCTCATTTTAATTATGTCGTATGTCAACTAGTTGTGCCTACTAAAATAGTTTTGTTCGTATGGTAATTCTATTTCGTTGTTCATGTTATCTCATTGCTGTTATATATAACTATGGCCCCATACGTAGATCTAACCTGGTCATACTCACCATTGTCAATTAAATTTTAAAGTTACTAGCCCCATTACAACCATTTATCTCAAGCTTTTACCGGCATACTTTAAATGTCAATAGATTTGCATTCGTTGTTAACTTCCTGGACTTTTATTTATGATACTTATAGCTATTGATGTACATATATTATGTTTTCTTAGATTTATTAAATGTGAACTGACCGGCGAAGCTAACAGACCAGCAAATGTAGGTTCCCAAGCAGGCGGAACGTCGCACAGAACCATCGAAGTGAAGCGTCGGTTCTCTGACCTCGAATTTCTACGAAGGCCGGCCGAGAAGTTTTTCCCCATTCTATCAATGAAATTCGTGGCGCTCCCCCCCCCCCCCATGTTGATTACAATAAACCCCTATTGTGACAGCGTCTCTCTATAAATTACGTCGTGTTCATCCAACCCCCCCACCCCCGTCTCCCTTAGTAAATAGCCGGTCAACCGTCTGTTACAGCAAGGTGAGGCGCTATTAGAGTGAGCTTTGCCTTTTGGAAGATTAGCGTATCCTAACGACCCATTTAAACTGTAACCAAAGTGCTCTAAGGACGTAAAAGTCGTTTTGAGCTGTAATAAGGCAATTAAACATATATTGAAATGGCCTTAGGCCTTACAAATCAACTCTGATAGCGTTGACAATTTAATGGACATTTCAATAAGCACAGGGTTGAGGTGTTGAATTTCACAGAATAAATGCATTGGTAAAGAGATGCCAGTAATAGAGTAGTAACTGAATAGGAAACGCAAAAGGCAAAGCTCATTTCTTATACACTCTGCGCTGTCTTTTCGGCATCTTGTTTTAATTCTTGCGCATTATTCCAGATTGTTTCCCGTAGCTTTCTATCACGTTCTTCTGCTTCAATTTTTAATTTCTTGTCCCGTTCTTCTGCTTCTTTCCGGTTTGCTTCTTGGATTCTCTCCATTTTGTGAAACATTATTTCCACAAATGCGTTCATATCTGTTCCTTCTTTCGAGGCTTGGGGCTGTTGTTCTTCCACCTGATCCCCTTGCTGTTGTTCTTCTGGCGCAGGCTGTTCTGGTACTTCTATTACTTCTTTCGCTTGGTGCTCTCCCTCCTTTCCTTCTTCCATTTTCTTCAGTCTTCTAGAAAGCTTATCCACCATTTTTCTTTATTTCTTATTAATCGGACAAAAACAGAGCGCTTGCACTCACGGACAATATTACCCACACAAACAATAGTTCTAATATAAATTTGACAATCTTTAAATATCCTGTGGATAAAAGTTAAATAATTGAGCAATTTTTGTCTAACTACTGTTGATAATAATTATTATTTTTAATTATAACTCGTCTACACGTTGGGATGTCTTAATTTAATATGACTCCTAGTTTTATTTTATAAGGGACAGTTAGATTTATTTAAATATTTGCAGTTGCCTCGACGTTGGGCGCCAAAAGTTGCAATGGAATGCTAGCTCTTTACCTAATTGTTTGTTATTATTTAATTAAATATTAAATTGTTAGAGCCTCCACACAATATTTTGTTTGAGGCAGATTAAAAGTAAACTGTATCTATTTAAATGCCTAAATGAATGGTTATATGCCCGTTTTTATATTTCATCTACATGCAAATAATAATCAATAAACCCTAGCTCTCAAGTAAAGCAATCACTCTAACTCAGTTGGGTTCCTTGTTAATTGTAAATTATAAATTATTTGAGTACGGTTCTGTCTACCGCATTAGTTCCAATACGCAGAAGTACAATATTAGGTATTCGGTCAAATGCTACACAATATGGATTCCGTATGCAAGATTGCGTTGTTGACGTTTAAAACAAAGTGTAATTATCAAAGTACGTACATGTATTTATTTGAATTTTCTCGATCTGGCGGCATTAATTATCTTTTGTTTTCAGGCAATTGATTGTCGATGATGTCAAAGGGGCGCTGCTGACGAAAATTAGCAATTGTTTCAGACGCGTCCGGTTTCACCCTCGCATAACCTCAAATCATGGAATCCGATTGTTTTGCGAGCTGAACCTCCTGTATAGCCGCGGAAATGCTTGGATCTCTTTCGGTAATGCCTCCTCTAGCATGCACGCAATTTTCACGGGACTAACGTTGAAAATTCTAGGTGAAATTTGTACCTGTTATTTCGCCGAAGTGCCTTGGGTCGCTGGAGTGACGCCGTTGAAATTCAGAAGCTGCTACGGACCCCCTCGAGGTGAAACCTCCTGGAGACGTAGCTACAGAGCTGCTCTACGCCCTGGAATCTTTCCCTCTAGGCTGCGATAATTTCCTTGGCTACACGCAGAGATCGAAAATTTGAGCTGAACGGCTGCTGACTTCTCGGAAGCGCCCCGTCATGGAATTTTCAAAATTTTTGTGACGGAAACTCTTGCAAACGATACCACACCAACTGGGATATGCACTTAGTAAAACGGTACACTTTTTAAGTTGAAAAATGCTCATTTATTGTATAAAAATATGATTTAAAGTGGAGCACAATTTACAATGTCATTTCTTATAATAAATTATTTTGTTCACCCCAAATCCGTTATAAACAAAAGCTAATCTAATATTAATATAAACGGAAATTATCCAAGTTCAAATCAATTACATTTTGAAATAAATCTGCTTATAAACTATTATATTTACAAATTTCATAAATCTAAAATATTATCTACATTTTTAATTATTAAACTGTCTCTTGGCGACACAACACGTTTTATTAATTGCTTTTCTCTGTTCACACGGGTAATTGCACTGATTAATTTATTTAGAGTGCACTTCCTGCACAGTTGTTTTTCGATGTCCATCTGTTTGATTTTCACTCGTATTTTCTCCTGTCTTGCTGTTTGCTTTTCCCCTTGCTTTATCATGTCTTGTCTGCTTCTCACAATTGCTATTTTATGCCTTTTTGCCTGCCTTCTAATTGCTCTTTGCAACGTATAATTAGTTTATTCTGGCTTATACTTTTTTAGAACCCTCAAAAAATTTCACTGGCTAAATTAATTGAATTCTACGCTTCATTTTCTTGCACATAGCAAACCCTTTTGTAATTAATAATTTCTTTTGGTTTGGCTATTACTTTTGCACAAACCTATTATTAAAATTGATCTGACAGTCAACTTAGATTCCTGTGAGAAATGAGCTTTGCCTTTTGTGTTTCCTATTCAATTACTACTCTATTACTGGCATCTCTTTACCAATGCATTTATTCTGTGAAATTCAAGTTTTAGCCTTGCAGTTATATAAAACACATCAACCCTGTGCTTATTGAAATGTCCATTAAATTGTCAACGCTATCAGAGCTGAGTTGTAGGGCCGAAGACCATTCCAATATGTATAAACGCTACATTAAGGCTAGGCATTTTTCAGCTAAGCATAGAAATAAAAGACACAAACGCGACATTGTTCTATTAAACCGTGCACCAGCAGAAAAATATGCTGCAAACATCAAATGAAAAATACAGGCCTTTCGTGCACTCGAGATGCACTATTCGCACACTACACTAAAGAAACACTAACAAACGCTTCGTATCTGCTTTTGAAGCAATTGATGGTACGAGCATTGACCGCATTATCAGGCAGAATTTCATTTGTGAAACACGCGATTTCTTAAGAAACTCTGATGTTGCGCGGTTTTGATGTTCTCCCGAGAGAGTTTGAGGGAAGATGTCATGTTTCCTCTAGTAGGACGTTTTGATAAGCACGTGAGGTGTAGACTCTCAAGCCTGACGCGGTAATTTTTGTGAGAGCACGAGGGTAGCCATCGGTTTATACGACGTTGTGTCTTTTCTAAGATATGGGGATCAGACAGTTGCAGCATACTCTAGAATGGGACGTATGCAGAATATATTATAAAGTTTAAGAAATAACTGCTGGCTTAATTTCTGAAATGCTTTCCTATGGATGTAATATGCAGCATTGGCTTTACAACTTCTGCAACTTGGTTAGACCACGTAAGGGTTGATGTTATTATGACACCTAAATCAGAATTACGGTTAACTGAAATTAACCGCTGGCCGTTCTCAAAGAAGCAATCATCATGAGAGCTTTTGTTTCCCAACCGTAATACACAACATTTATCCTTGTTTAATGGAATAAGCCAATCCGAGGACCAATTTTCAACTGTGGAAAGGTCCCCCGGAAGTGCATTGACACCATATAATGCATTGCCAAAGAACCTAAAAACGTCTGCAAATGCATTGCGAGTGGAATTTAAGTAATATGAAAGGTCAGAAGAAACAAGATGAGCCCTAAAACAGATCCCTGTTGGACTCCAGATAGAACACTTTTTGAAGAGGAATAGCAGTACCAACCCGTTCGGTAAAAGTTCGTTTTGTTAGCTAAGCAGTAATCCACCGGTGCAATGCTCCACGAATTCCAGAGTGATCAAGATTAACAAAAAGCCTACATTTAGGCACCCTGTGGAAGGCTTTTGAAAAGTAAAGATATGTGACGTCGATCCAAGAGTTTAAGCAATCAAGCAAATTTGTTACAATTGATTTGCCTGGCAGAGATCCATATTGGTTAAAGGGAATTATGTCATTAGCTTTTTTAAATTCTATTATTGCGCACATAATAATCGTCTCCATTACTTTTCGTGGAATTGAAGTAATACTAATGGGATTGCAATTTGAAGCTACTAATTTGTCTCCCTTTTTAAAAAGAGGCGTGACTGATGTGGATAACCATTTAGATGGTAATGTTGATGTATTGAAGGAACCCTGCATTGAATTTGACAAGAGCTTAGTAACTACATTCGAAAAACGTTTGAGAACCGTAGCGTTTTCTGAATTCTTGATCTACCAAAGCTTCCGTGAATTCTGTCATTACTTGGGTGCATGATTTGTGATATTTACATTGCTTGCGATATTTTTTAGTTATTTAAGTGTTTTCAAGGTTCTTATTGTCAATAATTACTAGTGTTCGAGTCATTTAGTGTTTTGTTGTCTCACGTGTCGGTTGAAACCACTTGCTGCCCTTTAATTTAAATTTCACCTTTTCGAAGGTTTTCGATTCTTCTTTCTAGTTAATCAGTGGCATGTTTCCATTCAGTACCGAAAAAAATATGCAACATTAAAACAGCATAGCGGTAGGTGAACGCCATTATAAAAGGAAAATATTGGTGTTTAATTCAGTCGTGGGTGCACTAGACTTCATTAAACGTTAATTTGCGGTGGTGATTATTTTCGAAACAAACCAGTAACAGCTTTTATCTAGTTCTAGCAATGCTCACACGTATGTATAGTTATTAAAATCCGAAATCAACTTTTGATTAACATGAATACAATTTGTAGTAATGCAGATCTATAGTAAATAAATGAGGTTCGTTTGTATGTGACAAATATGTAGTTTGCTACGCAGTTCCCTGAATTTGATGGGGGCAATTGTATTGACAAATGCCTCTAATTACAAGTTGTTCATATAAACAATGAACAAGGATATTAATTTGTACATAATTACGCTTCTAACTATATAGTCTAGTAAACTGAGATGCTTAATTAACTTTGAGTCTGGGAAGCCGTTCAATGTGAAAAGTGTTTTTACCAGGCAAACCCGATACAGGCTTTTCACTTCCTTATTTTAAAATTGCTCCCAACCACTATGGCAAATTAATACCGAAGTTAAACATAAAAGGAAAAAGTGAAAAACGCCAAATAATTCACTGCACGAATCCGAGAGGCAATTGAAATATTTAATTTGAAAAAGTGTCTTTACATAATCACTGCTGGCATTTCAAAATTTCTAAAGGCTTTAAGAATGACAAGCGGGTTTGTGACGTAATTCGGAGTTAATTGTTCGCTTCGGAACAAGTTTCTTTCGCAGTGATAAGATGTCGCCGCGTTGATTGCTTTTTTTTAATTTCGGGAGCCTTATTCGCCACAAGGCTTACAAAATACAAGGTAATTTTTCTCTCGGAGCCCCACGAATCTGGCATTGGAGTTGAAATACACTACACAAAGACTGCAAAAGCTCTATTTTATTTCAGTTGGATGCGTGGTGCGAAACGCGATTTAGTAAAACAAGATTTGGTGTCATGTTACATTACCACAACACAAAAAGTAAAAATAAGTATATTTTTTTCTGTGGGGTACGTTAGAGAAACCAAACCAAATTCGTTGGTTTCTTTTATTTCAAATTGACAAATCTACTGATATAGAAATTGGCAATCGCAAACAAAAAGTTTTTTTTAATAAGGAAGTAGCCCTCATTTTGGTAGAGTAGGGGTAGTGTTAAGACTCCCGATTTTCGTTAAGAACCTATGTGTAATTCCGCATTCCGCTCCCGCATATTGCAGCGTAATTTAAGCCATCGGGCATCTTTCGCAAATTCTCGAACTGGCACATATGTAGGCCAAATCCCGACATCTGTCGCATAAAGTATCTTAATTAAGGCATTTGCTTCAATCTAGAGGCGAACGCTGTAACGCATGATCATAACATCAGAACCCTGATAAGTAACTTAATAAATCACTGGTAGATGGAGTTTGCATTCAGTCCTCAAGTTAAAAAGGCGAGGCCTTGGATATCAGGTTACCGCGCCGGCGAGGCGAGCGTGACACACGGGGAAGCCCCCACGCCTGGTTGCGCGCTGCATTTTGGCGATTGCAAGTCAGCACTTCGAACAATAGATCCTTTATGTACCCGAGTAAGTTGCCCAACTATGGAAAGTTTTACGCATGACGCAATCATCGAGCTTATGCTGCGTCCTGCGCGTTCCCTCCGGGAGTCCAATTTAAGCTTCACTATCGCACGGATGTGCAAGTTAACTTAAGAACAAAGAACAACCCCTTTAGTTCTTAGGGGCGCGTTGTACCCTCGGATTTGTGGCAGTTATAAGTGCTTTTCGTACCTTAAAGTTCTGAGTACCGGAGTGTACAATTCTTCGCCCAGGTCGGCGGATTCGTGATAGGAACGAACATAAAGCATCAATATACAGGGTGAGCAGTTGTGAGTTATCGTTTGGCTCCACCCTGCTACTTCTTCGAAGGATCTTGCCGCCACAATTTTCCGAGGACGCCGTTCAACCGTCCCTACCTGTTCATCAACCCTTGCCGCATCTAAGCTGCTATCGCAACCCTCTTCTGTAAGCATCGCCAGAGCGTTGAATCTCCAGGTCGGAATCTTCCGGCACCAGCACTTCAACAACACAGTTGCTTGGAGCCCTAACAGTAAATCAAGGTATTGTACTAGTAGTTACATAAAACAGTGAATTGCGTATTATACAGTGACGTGCGAAGTTTTGGAACTCTCAATCTAGCGTATATGCTATTTGTGGGCCGCGTGCTAATTACCCGAGCCCTAGTTATCGTCAAGTGACGTAAATAGAAGCCTTCAGCATAAGTTTATGGAAGCCTAGCTCCGGGAATTGTGGAGAGCCTTGAGGCAAATTAAATTAGCGTATTCCGGGACCTAGGTGACCAATATTCTCAGCGGATGCGCCGCTTTCTTGGCCTTCAGCCTTTATTGTGTTGCATTGTTTACTAACCCCAATTTGTAGCATTTGCTACTTGCACACTTGCCTTCGGGCCTGTACCTAGTATGGTAATAGATTACCCATTTTTACTTTACGCCTTGTTTTTCATTTCAATTATTTGTGTATTATTGTGACTGACAAGGAATGAGTTTCTTGTTGCGTTGTGTATGTATTCCTTTGTACAGGGCCTAAGCAACTGGAGAAAGGACACCCGAAAGGTAGGTGTAAAAAGCCAGTGCCGTAGGAGTACCCCTTGGAGTGCAACGCAACGCTACTGCGATTGGTTTTCGACGTTTGACCGGTCGTCAGCTAATTATTAATCTTAACATCTTTCAAATGTCGTGGCGCCCCATAATCTTGTCTAAATAACCCGATATCGACACCCCGTCGTGGCATTTCGCCCCAAGACGCACCCTAAACTTGTGAACCCTCCCACGCGATTGAGTTCTGGCCGGACATTTGAGCTGTGGGGGTACGTACGAGGGGCGGACACTGCTACGAGCACCCCATGGGGTCTTAATGAGCAATTTATCGTGTAACAGTAGAATAAAAAGAAAATTAAATTGTTATTTTGTAAAGCGATTTCTTTTTCCATTGTTTACAATATTTGAATTTTGTAGTTTTTCTATAATGAAATATATATCAATTTTAAACTTTTTAATTAATTATGTGCGTTCTTTCTAGTGCTCAATAAGAAGATTACTAATTACGACTTTCTCTGTAAAATTCATAGTAAATTTTAAAAAAATCTGTAAAGGGCTTTACTCAAAATTTCCTTTGCAAGTAAATGTTGTGATACTAAACAATTTTAAAAACCAAAGGAAGTTAGGGGTAAAAGTATCTCAACGTTTCTAATAATACTAAAACAATAAAAGGAAACTTGGTAATGCGAATTACATTATTATTATTATTATTACTATTATTATTAATGCCTTTACTATTTTTTTTATTACGAAAATAAATAGAATAATTCTTTGGTATTTGAGGCGCAGTTCAGGCTAGGCGCCTTATCTGCGTCCGCTGCTCTTCAACTTAACCTCATGTTCGCGCAGGAGGTATTTGTGACAATCAAATATTTAGTTAAGAAGTGAAAATGAATAATAGTAAAAAAAACACCAGTTTCTACAACAGTCAAAATAAAAAAGGACGAGGAGCGTTCAAAGTGTATTGCAATTCGGGCATTAAAACAACTAAGAGCAATTAAATTCATGTATTATTTCTCAATATAGTCCCACGAAGTTCAATACATTTGCCCCACTTCTCCTTCAACGAGGCAATCCCCGGATCCTTTTGTCGGGCAAATCACGTTTCCGTCTCCTCTTACGGCTACCGTCGTCCGAAAACCGTCGCCGCCGAAGATATTTCTTCAGATTTCGGAATAAATAAAAGTCGCTAGGAGCCAGGTCTGGACTGTAAGGTGGATCGTTAAGTTGTTCGAACCCGCAGTCCTTTAGGGTAGCCTGTGCAACTCTGGCCGTGTAGACTGGGGCATTGTCATGCAGTAGGAAAATCTCCTTGAACAGTTTTCCACGTCTCTTTTCTTTAATTACGCTGAGCAATTCTTTAAAAAGCTGTGCATAATATTCTGCATTAATTGTAGTTTTGTCTGGCATATAATCGATTAAGAGCAGCCCTAAAAAACAGACGCCATGATCTTCACAGCAGAGGCCTGTGTCTTGAACTTTTTTGGAGCTGGAGATTCCGCATGCTTCTATTGCATCGACTCTTGCTTCGTTTCGGGGTCTCAGTGGTGAAACCATGTTTCATCGCCAGTCACCAGTCGAGCCATAAAATCATCTGGTTGGAATTAACTTGGTCGATACCTTTATATGTCTACTTGCGAGTACCAGTGACTCAACCTTAAATTCTTTAAAGAACTTAGTGACAGTAGCAGTCGAAGGCGAATCCGATCTGTACACTTTCAATACGATCAAAAATTTCCTTTGCTTTTACACCCTCTTTACACAAAAACTTGATGGTGCTTCGATACTCGATTTTTTCAATCTACACTTAGCCATATCTAACAACCGACAGAAAGAAAACAAAAACAGATAGGACAATCAATTCCTTAAATCAAGGGTAACTAGATCTAATGTCTCAAACAAAATTTACTCGAAAATCTCAACTTTACTAAAAATACCCCTATATTTCAACACACTTTGACCGTCTCTCGTAATTGCAAATAGGACATTACGCATTCAGGCAGGGTGTAACCAGGTTTGGCGAAGTTTTATTTTCAGTAATTGACATTGAAAATTTTTATTGTCAAAAGCTTTGAGATCAAAGGGTAGCGAGTTGTATTTATTAACGATTTGATGTGAAAATTATGCTACACTAGGACTCGAAGGTTCGTATAAATAAACCTAGAAAATAGCTCGGATCGAATGTGTACCGGTACCTTTCATACGATACTGCCCGGAACCCATACTTTTAAGTCGTTACGATACGGTACTATAGTACTGGTACTTTTCGGTGTGTCGAACATCTCTAGATAGAAAACGAGCATACGATGTTAACGAATAACGCACTGACCTTTAACTTTGAAAAATATGTATTGGTGGATTTTTGTTTTAGCCAGATAGTTATTTTAGCTGACACAACTCTTATTTTTAACCAAAATCTCTCTATTGAATTATTGCCTAATCACACCAAAACAGATTCGGGTTCCAAATTTGCTACTCAGGCCTCTGCCAGAAGAAAGGCAGAGCACTGCCACCTGAATAAGTAAAAAATATGGATGCTTCATGTTAAAAAATCGACGGATAATTATCAGAAAAACGGCACTATTGCTATGTCTATACAAAATGTTTAGACAAAGAGGATATGTTGACCGGAGATGCAGCCACAGTTGCAGAAGTTGCTCACATAGTTTTATCATCATACATACATACAAATTGTTGCATCCTGTCATTTGAATATGAATCTCTTCATTTAGTTGTACAATGTTTTACAATTGCACATGCTGTAGAAGCTAAAGTGGTAAGTTTTTTTAACAATCCAACGAAATGGCAATGGTGCGTTTCTAACCGCAAAGGAAAAAATAACTATAGTTGTAGTGCAGATAGCAGAAACTCGTTCTGGATATGCTACTCTTAAAACCAAAATAATATTTTTATTAAGGTCAACCGACTACACGCAATGTTTCGGTGGATATAAAAGTAAATACAGTAATTAAAACTTATAATAATATATAATATTTTTTACAGTCTGCAAAACATGTAACCGTTTATAAATAGGCAAGAAAAAAAGGAAAAGAGCCAAATTGCCCCCCCCCCTAAAGTCCCATTTGCAGTGGTCCTAGGATGTGTACAACACGCACGATCAAAGACTGCAACTAACCTAAACAAGCTAGAACGACATACAGCATCTTTGAACAGAAAATCCCTAGAGGACCGCCTAGCTGTATGGCAGCAATATATCTAAGTTTTACCCTACAACAGTTCTGCTTGCTGTGTAATGAACACCACAGGCTGCATAAATTTTAGTAATTACTATGGCCGGACAGACTTAATAATAAACAATTTGAAAAAATACTCAGTGGCGTACGCTGAATATTTTTGAGGAAATAAAAATTTAGTAAAAATTTTCGTCAGTAACGTCAACCCACTTTTCAATATCTGGAGTGATTGTAATATACGTGTGCCTTATTGCTTTATATCAATAACATTTGCAGTGTTTGTTTTACAAATAACTATTAAAACATCCCCAGGTTGCTTGTGTGTAATAGCTAATAGTTCAAATGTTAAAACTAACTCTGGGCACCCTTTGTTCGGCGCCATAATGTGTTAAAGTTTACCTTAATAAAGCACAGTCAGCCTTGTATTGTTACTGCAGCGAGCTGGCAGTGATCGTCATGATTCAGCCAAAAACCATAATCTACCTCTATGCGATTCTCCGCCTTCTCGGTGAGACAAGAAAGAATCTCTCTGCAAGTAGGTTGGTCCTTAATTAACTCTGGCGGTGATTTAACCTGGTAAACACCTCGTTCGCCGGTTTTGAGAATTCGCCGAGGCCTTTCTGTGTATCATTGTCGTTTCTGCAGTACAGTGTTAGATATCTAACTCGCAGGGATGGAGAAAGGGCAGGTGAATTTCATGTAACTGATATGCTAGGCCACGGAGTTCAGTGTAAGGGCTGTTTTGGAAGTCTTGTTTAGGTGCTGGTTCCAGCAAGCCACGAATACGACCGGGAGTTGTTTCGAGGAGGAATTTGTACGTACTAGGTCCAGCAAGTCACACAAATGCCATACGGGGTTAGGTTTGGAGGCGAAGAGAGGTTCAGGAGTTCTGGAAAGTTTTTTCAGGTGAGTTTAGCGACTCAAGTGCTACTTACGATTCTGGATGGCTTCTTCGGGCATGTTTAGATCTCGGACAAACGTCGATTACTCTCTCAGGACAGGACGAAGTCCGTATTGGTGGGAAAGTGAAAGTTTTCTCTGTCTGCAAACGGCCTCAGCTTAGCCCAAACAGCCTAGGGCCTGGTGGCTCTTTCAGGTGGAGCTAACTGGGTTGGTAGCTGCCCTCTACCGTGTTCGGCAAGCCAAGCGGCTTGGTTCTATACATGAAGGTAGGTTACCTTCTGGAGGAATTTAAAGACGAGTGCGCCGGGCGTTGTCGTACACGAAGTTACGCAGGGCTTTCGTCTTTATCGCCAAGCCCTCGCGTACCGGAAATTCAAGCGCCGATTATGACTTATTAACGGTGTACAAAGATCTAAACATATTATTTATAAGTAAATTTAATTTTGTGTTTGTGCTAACGTCACAGCCATGTTGACCGGCTGGTTATAACTATCTTACTACATTTGCATGCGAAGGTATTAGCCTCAGCACATAAAGCTTCATTTTTGCTCCTAGTGACGCACTACACTAGTTTTCAAATGTTTCATGTACTATTTATGTTCTTTATATTTATGGATAGTGCTTCATGTGACGATTCATATATTTATATATAAAGAAATGCCGTCTCTCTATTGCCTATTAACTAGCTGTTATAGATATTTAACGTATTTCATTGTTAGCTCGTCAAGCATTTTTAAAAGGTAGTGACTCTAAATAATTTGCAATATGTGCTTACTTGATAAATTGAGGACACATAAACTTTTAAATAACTTAATCACCTTCTACGTCAAGTAATTTGTTCTTTATATAGCCCCTAGCAACTAAAAAAACGTAATAATAATATGAGTAATAATAGTACAAGGCAATGAAACATTTACATAAATTGAAAAACCTTTTTTTTACAGTTGCCGCGGGGTTTTCTGCGGGCAACAATTTTCTACGATATAAAAAAAAGTTTAACATATGTCCAAGGTCACGAAAAATTAGTTACAGCTTTTGACGACCATATTCCGTCGTTACTCACAGTTAGAAACTGGTTCCATGAATTTAAATGAGCATGGTGTACGTTAGAAGATGAAGCGAGACCTGGACGTGCAGTAACTGTTTGTGCTGAAAACAGAGTGCTACGGAAAAGCTATACAAAATCGGAATATGTCTCATAAGAGAAAATACTTAGGTATTGGGTCACTTTCGCGAGATATTGTTTTACATCAACAGTTGGGTGCACGATGTTCACATTTAGTAACCGAAGAACAAAAACAACGACAGTTAGACTGGTGCAAATGTATGTTAAAAACTGCATTGCAGCATCCTCAAAACATGTCTTTAATATTATTACAGTTGATGAGCCTTGGATCCATAATTATGACCCCGAGATTAAATAGCAATCAAGTGTTTGGATTTTTGAAAATCCGACTGAGTTAACAAAGTTCTTTGCGGTAAAACTACAAAAAAAGTTATAAACCGGTTTCCTCAGAGCAGTGGTCCAGTTGCAGTGAGTCCTCTTTTTTAATATAATTATTACCTTGTTTTAAGAACTCTATTTCTATCAAACAATTAAAAACTAAATCCGAAAAACGAAAAAAACAGAAGAGTAAGCACCATTTTCAGATTGTAGATTTCAGCCAAAAATCGATTAAACTTGCGAATTTATATTAAAAACGATATAAATGTTCAGACCAATCGATAAAACCGTCTGGGCTGTAAAGATGACGGGGCCGGACTGCCAGACCCACAAACTCAGACTGAAAGAGTCAGCCAGATATCACTTCGAAAACCATTTTTCTGAAGAAGACACGAAAACCGATATATTAGTAAAAATCTCGAGGGTTTTAAAATAATGAACAAATATAATATGGCAAAGGGAGAATATTTTGTAAAAGAGTAAAGTTATTTCCTTTAAAAATGTCGTACCTTTCTTATAACTAACATCAAGTAACAAAATAGCCCTTGTAAATACAAACAGCTACAGAACAAGGAGCTTCTGCGTCGCTTCACTACGGTCCACCAATATCCATTACAACTTGGTAAAGTAGTTGCATACGATGCATCAGACCCTTCAAAGAGCTACTGTAAACTTTCGCAAAGCGCAAAGCAAAGCTGAGCAGGCGTCACGTTCATAAATATCTGTTCGTCAGCGAGAACGTGCTAATATTTCTCGTTTCTTCTCAATGCAGCCGACAAACTCGTTTGAGTTGCCTTCCTAACCTTGCTTTCCATCTCCTGACGAATCAGTTGCCTTTGTTCCTTTGCCTAAGCACTCTCGCTGTTTTTCATGTGTCCATTAGTGTAATATGGTCTTAGCGTATAGCAAGTAATGGTAGGCTACTCGATTCAACTTTGCGGTACGGGTCCGCTTTTGTTAGCTCGTTTGATGTTAGATAACTGCAAACACCGGATTTACGGTGTTGATGGCGTTTTATATGGCGCTTCATTGCCTGGCCCAACTACGTGACGACGGGCATACATTTTTTACAGTTCTACTTTACATACGGTGTACTTTAATAGTACTAACAGACGAAAACCAAAAATTTTGTGTTCAAACATTAAAAAGACGTTTGCTTAACGAGATACATGGCTGTTAGACTAGATATTAATTTTGGTACACTCAAGTATTTAATCAAATTAATTATTATATGAATTTGATTAAGTTCGTGCAATTCTCAGGCGTACATTTTTTTTAAATAAGTCGATTCAAACAAATACTGGGTACGCCTCAGTTTTTTCCCTAACTTAAAAGACAAGAATACATGTTTATTCTTTTCCGAAAATGCTTGCTTAATGAGATACTTAGTTAGCCCGAAACTTATTCTTTTTTTCAATATGTAAATTATGGGAAATTAAATTTCTGTAACACCGTCTCCAACACTCGTCTCTACTACTTTCTCTCCCATACAAGTGACAAATTCTCTATACATTAGGCTGCTTCCCTCGCCTCTTCTTTTCATGTTTTCTTGATCTTCATAGTTTTCTACTCCCCAACTATCTAGCCTCGTACACGGTTATGGTGAAAACGGGATTTTGAAGAGAACACCGGTCCGCACTTGACACTAGTTGGTTTGCGTTGTGAGGCAACGGTCGTTGTTCGTCCACAGCTAACTCGGGAAATGACTTACGTTACTAGTCAAATCCGCTTCTGCCTTATGATAGTAAAAAGTATAATGCAATGTCAAGGCGCCACCTTGAAGTTCAATCCTTAGCTGAATCTATCTACTCCGTTCACTGTCGAAGCAGATTAGTCCTGGTATCACGTAGTATTAACTATTCGTCAACTAAAAGCTTAATTGCTTCAACTACTAACTTTAAACGTCCCCTTTACATTCTATTTACAATTGTCTATTTAAAGACTAAACACAACTTTTAAAAGCGCATTTTCACTGCTCAAGCAACTGACACTTTCATTCAGAAATATTCAAATATTAGCTTATAAATGAGGTTCATTAAGCTTTTAAATAACTGGAAGTGTCAAACAGACAATTTACAATGTAACTAGAATTACGCAAGACAAAATAGTTTAGAAAATTTAGAACTGCAGTGAACAATCCAGCAGAAGCATATAAAATAATGACGGCGCCCTGTATACAGCAAGAAGACAGCGCGGCTGGAAATACTAAACTTCGAGTGAATAAATAAAAACACCAAACCTCGAGTGTAGCATATGAAACCCTCTTCTAAAAAATGAAAATACATTATTGAACGTTGACAAAAATGTAACATACGTCAAGTCAAGTCAAGTCAAGTTTTCGCACCCACCAAATCCGCCAAACGCATTTTGTCATCCTTCTCTACTCAGGCGACTATCTGTAGCTTCTGCAGAATGAAAAATTTTGAATAGACAACTGCTTCTATAATCCTGGACAGAAAATTCCGAGAAGCCAAACGTCTGGTCACGGATTGGTGAAATAACAGGGATTCTTTTTAATCGATGCATTGCTTAGCAGCTGTGCCCTAGCACAAAGCACAATAGAAAAACGATACATGAAAATGTTTAAATAAGCAATTTATTTTGCGATTCGGTAAATAATGCTAGCTTTGTAAATTAACTGCGACATTTTTGTTAACGGGCCTGTTGCAACTTGAATTTTCCCAAATACGTTATGAAGCCTCGGTTAAACTATTGGGGGCGGTTAATTGAAGCACAAAAGGTCAAATTAATTAAAAACGTATCGCAGCTGTCGTTTAGAATTAAATCATTTCATTGCGATAAGAATTACGTAAACTTGTATTCGCAAATTATTTGGTGGTGCACAGAAACGTACTTAGCACAAAACGCTTAATAGTGGAAATTTATCTAAAAACACTATTTTACCTAATCGTTCTTCCTACAGCTTCTTTACATGGGCCGACCGTCATAACTTACTTTGTTGTACTTTCTCCTCAGTCAATTTTTATTCTATCTCGTCTTATTTCTTCTTTCATTTTTGCTAGAAATGTTATTTCTGTCGTTGTCAATGTCTTTCTTCTACTTTTTGTTGTTATGAATGATTGGGTGTGATACATGAGTATGGTTTTAAGAAAAAACATTCCCAATATAACATTTTCGTAATTAACATCGACGGAAGTAAATAATAACCAGTCCTGATTTTTCCCATCCTACCCGCGCACTAAACAATAAAAGTTCAGAAACTCAAAGAAACCGGTTCACTTAAAAGTAAGATTTATTTGTCGTTTACATTTCCAACAAAGGAAGAAGGCTCATCAAAAACTAAGGGTTTAAATAGCATTACCCTTCACGGTCTCCTAATTTTCTCGTCTACTTTCATGCTTTTTAACCGACTCCGTTTCAACGCCTCGGCGTTTTACCGTTTTAAGGACATTAATAGTTATTTAGATGCCAAAGGCATAAAGCAAGCGTTATTAGTAGCTTCAGCGTACTTATGCGAACGTTTTGTCCGTCCGTCCGTCCGTCCGTCCTTCCGTCCGTCCGTCTGTCTGTCCGTCCGTCTGTCTGGATCGCCTGTAACTTTCGAACGGCTACAGATATCGAAATTTTGAAAGGGGGCAAAGTTGTTGCTAAGGTCCCGAGCACCTTCATGCGCTATTTGGTTTTGGCGAAAGGTGGCGATTTTCCACTTTGCAAAATTTCCAAGCATTGTAGCACAGTGGCGGCTTGTCCACTTGGCGCCATCTACAGAACTTCGGTGGTCACGTTTTGAACTACACATTCTGAAGCTACTCTTTAGACCTGTAGTTGAGCAGTTTATTTAGACTACGGCGCTAAAGTTATAGCGCGTGATGCAAGTACCGATGGTTATAATACAAATTCCAAAGAAGCTGGCTACGCCTGAGGTGCATAACAAACTTTATGTACAATCGAAATGTAATTTACAAAATACGTTATGTAATATCGTTGTTCTTAAAACTGAGGCAACTTTTACAGTTATTTTAGCTGAATAGTACCTTTGTAACTATAGATTTTGCAAATACGTGTTTATAAATAACTAATAGAATGACGATAGCTGGTATTAAACCTATATTTTGTCATATGACATAATTTTAGCGAGAAAACAAACTTTACCGCCCGAGGGTGAAAAAGATTGGTATAAAATAATGAGATATAAAAATGCCTGTTGCTTAATAGTATATAAATTTGTTTAGGCATTCTTGGATTATCGCTATGTTCTCAAGCGCAACTAGGTTAAATCTTTAGTTAACTGCAGGTGTGGTTGCACATATGCGGCCACGGATGATGTTTATCGCACGTTGGCTCCTTTCGTTAGCTTCTTCCCAGCCGTTTGGATGCATTACTTTGCCTGCCCTGAGTTCGAGGCTATTTGTTAGAAATTTGCGTGGGCAGAACAGTATTACTTTATTCACTCGCATGTCACTGAGCTTTATGGATTGAACTTATCAAAGATTATTGGGTGGTGTCTGCCCATTGCATTTGGTTGCGGATTCAAATTATCGTCGCGACTTGAGCCTCCGAACTGTGTGTTTTAGATATGTGTGCTCTTTCTTTTTTAATTTTTAGTTTTAATTAAACACTCGCATTTTACAACCAGCCCTGTAGTCGTAAAATTTATGAGATTCTAGTTAGTTTCGCAGCCAAGTCTGTCATTGCTGAACAACAATTGTGAGCAACGATATTCGCCTGTACTTTTTATAGTCTTTACTGGCTGCTGATTTGTATAAAAGTTTTAGAATTCCCATTATCGAATCCCCTCTTTATTTTATTTAATATCTATGAAATCGCATTCTCATCGCACATTTTATATCTATATATTTCTTCAGAAAGTGTTTTATAGAATTCATTCTTTTCTTCTGTTTTAGTATTTTCGTTTTACGCCTGTACCACTAAACCACTATTCTTTCTAAATGTGTCTGTTGATGATCAGTACTCGTTCATTTATGTATTTCATATTCATAACATTGTCTATATTTTTTTATTGTTCATTATTGAGAAAGCGAGTGTACACACGCTCCTCGACTACCACGGTAACACCTATGGTAGCCGTTAACACCTAACGAGGGAACTCTTTTACACTTTCGACAGTCAAGGATAGCCACCTATCTGGCTTGCGAGCAAAAAGGGCTTATAGAACCACGACTTTGTGGTTAAAACAGGCTAACTGCCTAATATAAGCTTGTACAATTATTGTTCCATTTCTTTCTTTAAAGTTTTTTATTTCTTTGCACGTTTTTGTCCTTGTGATACCTAGTATTTTAACATCCATTTATTTCATTTCGTGTTTTAGCTCTTTCCATTTTAATTTTATTCTGTTTACGTTCCAGATTTATATTCGTATATACGCACTTCTTCATCATATTTTATTTTATGTTTGTTGTAGGTGTTGTTACTATTACTTTCCTCTCGTCTATCGTATGATCAAAAAGAAAGTTTATCAAGGATGCCTTTAGAATTTTGAAGTCATGTGTATTATAACACCAAAAAACATGAAGCTTTGACATTTAGAAAGCAAGGTTATGATTTCCTCCTATTTGTAATTCTACAGTCTTTAGAACATTAGAAGGTGCTATCATTCTACGTTGGCACTTGGTAGAGGTAAATAATTTAAGAACTTGGCAGATTTTCCCAGTTTCAAGAAGAAATGCTTGATAATAATTTTATTATTATCGGTGAAATGAGTATGGTGGGATTCTCAATGTTAAAAAAATGTATATTACAGTGATGTAGTGGCAAACCTGCCAGTGGGGAAACGCTAGACTTCTGAGGGGTATGGAATATCCCCCAGGAAAAGGGGGGTCCGGGGGTCCCCTTCCGGAATTTTTTTTAAAAGTATAGGTGCAAAAATATGCGTTTTGATGTTTTCTGGTGCAATTTTTCCGTATTACGATGTTGCCAGTTTCGTAGCCTAAATAATTATATATAACAGAAATGAGATAACATGAATAACAAAATAGAATGCTTGAGTAAGAAAGAGATGGCCATACGAAAAAATTATTTTAGTAGGCATATTTAGTTGACAAATGTCATAATTAAATTAAGCGTCAAGCCTTCTCGAATATTTGCTACGATGTTCATCTCTTTCTTACTCAAGCAATACGTGTTATCTTCTTGTTCATGTTATCTTATTGCTTAAATAAAACACTGCTGGAGCCTGTGGTTCGAAAATATCACAAATTCGTTAAAACCCCTCACCACAAATATATTTAACAACTGCTAAATACGTATTTCGACAGCCACGCTGTCATCATCGGTAGCTAAGAAAACTTACACAGCGAAAAGGCGACGTGTTCGCGACCAAATCGCAAATGGAAATCGCACTTCCATTTGCGATTTGGTCGCGAACACGTCGCCTTTTCGCTGTGTAAGTTTTCTTAGCTACCGATGATGACAGCGTGGCTGTCGAAATACGTATCTTATTGCTGTTATATATAATTGTGGCCCTATCGGTATAATTGTGGCCCCATCGGTATATAAATATCAAGCCTACAACTTTCTAATTGAAACTGTATTTAATACTTTGCATATTCATAGCAAGTAGCAAGTCATGTTTGACGTGATATTTCTAAATAATAACATATACCACTAGCCTATATTTAAATGACACTGGAATGAATAATTATGAAATTGTTTGTGCTAATAAGTAAATGCCATAAATTCATTCTTTATTGTTTTTTAACTTAACAAAAAACCAGTGGGGGAACGCCGTTCCCCCGCGTTCCTCTCGACTACACCCCTGGTATCTTAGATGTAAGGAAGCTAAACCACACAGGGCAAATGGGCCATTTGAAGGTATGTCCCTTTATGTTTTTGGCGACATTAAGCGACTTTCCCCTGTACTTCGTCTGCTGTATAGAACTGGGTTTCCTAGAATGCTGTCCATCTTATAGACAACAAAAAAGAACAGGGCGAATTCTGTAACCTTCTAGACAAACTCGACACGAGGGACAGCACGAAAAATAATTAGAGGCTGCTTGTGAGCCGTCAGAATAGCGAGCTTACGCAGTTGAGATGTTGTCATTCAAGACAGCATGCGGTTCTTCCCAGAAAACAAAATAGTTCACGAGTATAATTTTGAATAATTGAAAAATTTGAATCGGGCAACTGTCAAAATACCTGCCTAACATTAGAATAAAGAGGCGGCCAATCAATGCTTGTAGTAACCAACAAGCATCAGACCTGGAAAAGCTCTATTTATGTGTGGGATGTAGAGTTATATTAAGAACGAATTTATGGGTTAAAAAAGGGCTTGTAACTGGTGTTATCGGAACGGTAACCAACATAGTTTTTTCCCCGAAAGATCGCCCCATTGTAATTATGATGAATTTTGACCATTACATCGGCCCGACTATCAATAATTCCGTGCCCATCGCACTGGTGACTAGAAATTGGCGGAGAGGTTCTCTGAGTTGTACCGTACCCAGTTCTCTCTAATGCTGGTTTGGGCTGTCACCATTCACAAGCTCAGGAGTCCACTTTGTTAGCACAGTGTGCACCTATTTTGCTCTTCCTTGTACTAAACATCTCTCTGACATCATGTTAGATTCTGGGTTCAATCTTCATCAACTCACAAGGAGAAAAGCTATGAAAATGTTGTTGTTGCGGGTGGATGAAGAAAAACGTCTCCAATAGTTACCACATTTGTTTTAGTTGTTTTCAATAACGTTCAGTATTTAAACTAAAATCCTTATACTTATTAGGTGTCGGATTGTAACTATATACATTTCATAAACTATTACAATTCATTTTACATTTTCATGTATTTTGTTTTTCCAGGTTTTCCTGTCTTGGACTATTCTATTTATCTCACGCCCCTGGATTCTACGGTTGGCCGCTGCTTGTCTTACTTGTTCCTCCCATCTAATTCTAGGTCTGCCTATTTTATTTTTTCCTTGAATTCAGGCTTCACAGACTTGTCTCGGTATTCTGCTTTCATTCATTCGGAGCAGGTGTCCAACCAACTCAGTTGTCTTTCTTCTATGATACTTCCTACTGAGTTTATATTCCTTTGCTCTATTACTATTTCGTTTCTGACTCTATCCATTCTAGTGATTCCTTCAATTTTTCTTAGGAATCTCATTTCCATTGCCGTAATTCTACTTCTATTTCTACTCGACACTGTCCATGACTCACTGCCACAAATTAGGGACTTTCTTATATATTTCGGTTTTTACTCTTTGTGATATTTTCCTTTTCCCGAAGAATGAGTGTTTTAGCATGTTGTAGGATCTTCCGACCTTTCCTAACCTCTCCGTTATTTCTTTATCGATTTTTCCACTGTCCTCTATTATTGTGCCTAAATAGTTGTAGCTAGTCACTTGTTCAAGATGTTTTCCTTCAAGATAATGTTCAGTATAAATATCAACTGGAGGTATTATGGCTGGTAAGGGCGTAGTCTCATATCTTATATTAATTTGGTGACCTCTTGTATATTAGAAAACCGTTTACGCAATTACAATGTTTTTGAATTGATTAAGGAATACATCTAAAAACTGTTTAGTTTAATACATTGTTACTTTAATTGCACATTTTTAAATACAAGAAATAGAACCATTAAAATTATTATATTTCAATGTTACATTAATTTTCAGAAAATCAATAAAACTTTACCTTTTAGAAGAGTATTTTGCTATCACAAATACATTTTTTGCTGTCCACCCAAAAATTATTAAAACTAAGAACTGGCATGTTATCACACAAGTGGACTTATTTTTTTATCCGCATTGGCTTTAGGGTGCTTGGGGAAGTACTCACAACAAGCAGTGTCTCCTGCTACTGAATGTGTTGGTATATCTCATACATCTTTGCTCCCTATCCTTTATCTAATAGACTTGTCCGTTTGTCCGTCCGTCCGGGACGCTGTTTCAGCAGCCAAACCGTAAGAGATAGAGAAAAAAGTTATATGTTTGGAATGGTCATGTCAGCTCAGGAACCGAATTTCAGTCACGTGACACTTCCGGTTTTCGAAAAATCACAAAAAAGACCGTTTTTCAAATAGAACGCGTATTAAATAAAAAATGTTTCAGCAGCCAAACGGAGCTGCGACCCTCTGCGCCTTAAAACGTCTATCGTTTAGGCAACCACTTCGACACCTTCCATTTAATACGCGTTCTATTTGAAAAACGGTCTTTTTTGTTTTTTTAAATGAGGCATTTGTCTCACTGGATTGCTTGTTACTTATATTAAAGCGGGATATGCGAGATGGCTTGCGCGAGGTCTACTGATCTACAGGTATACAGAAATACTAGTTGTTAGCTCTTTATTTATATTGCTATGAACACATTTTAAGCCTTCATGATTATGGCATATTTTAGGCATATCAAATATTATTTTATAAAGTTTCCCAGAAATGTATCAGATTCATTTTTGTAAATAGTACGAGTATAAAGTAGCACTCGCTTTGATAATAATTTGTTGAAACGGTATTAAAAATAATGTTAGCCTTGATTTGCACAAAATATAATCAGAGAAGGCTTGGAAACAATGTAAAACAATGTAAGATCGAAGACAAACAATTGGGGAAAGGAAGCCAAGCTGAAAGATGTTGTTAATTAGGCTTCCCCAATAAATAATTGTTAGGTAGTGAATAAATACCCTTTTCCCAATTCAACGAGTTTTAAAATTGATATTCTATAATTGATATCTTGTGGGTATGCTGTCGTGGAATGCATTATTTCGTAGCACATCTGCAGTAGCTTTAAAACGTGCTTGAGTAGTGCATTAAGCGTTAGATAGTATTTCTGTGGCTGTTTTGGACATCATAGCAGATTAGTTGGAGCACCTGGAAGCTGAATGTAGGCAGTGACCTTCATAGAAAGCAGTGGAGCCCTAGATGTGGGCAACGGCGTGAGCTGGAGCAACAAGAGCCTTTCTGCGGCGGCGTTCAGCGGCTGAGATCGGCAGGTCAGCGGAGAAAGAGGGGGTCACGCATCGTGGGCCTTGCTAGGAACTCGAGTTAAGTTCTAATTTCCATTCCAAAAGCAACAAAAATGTCAGAAACTGTTACCCTAAAAGATTGAATTTAGTAAATTTCTTGGTGTCGTCGGTTTTATGAGCACTTCTGCCACAAGTATCATCTGAGAGGGTTTTGTTTGTGATGTGTATTTACTTACGGCTATTGTTATCACCTAGGTAACGCTTTAACTAAGTAATCACATATAATTGATGTTTAATAGCGTACTTGTTTTTCGAATTGTGTGGATCGTAATATCTGAGTTAATTTTCCCTATAGTTAATTAATATCCTGTATGGTAGCTATCCCACTAGTTAAATCACCATTACACAGAGTGGTTAATTTAAAATTATTAAAAATAATACCACGATAATTGATTTGATAGCAAATGTACTTCTTATAACAAATTAACCCGACCCATATGAGATAAGAATCTTGGATTTTGTACAATATTAAATTATAACAACCAAATCAATAAATAATATTGCATAGTAATATAGAATTTGTAGTTGATGAGTTCGATTTTATTGTTCAGTATTTTCTTTTCCTTGTTGTAATTTTCTTACTCTATCGTTCACACGTCTGGTTCGATTTTAATGGCAGCTTTGGCGTGCATTTCTACTTATAAGTCTTTTTAACAAATTTTTCTACGTCAGTTTTCAAATCATTTCTATTGTCTGTGTCTTTAATTAAACTTGTCATTAATTTAACATTGGCTGTAACCTTTTCTTTTACTAGTGTCTTCGGTTTTTCAAAACGGAATGATTAATTTTATACAAGTTCAATTTAATATCTCATACGTTTTGAGAAGTCCTCGCGAAGTTAGTGAGCAACGAATAATCTGCTTGTTGTATAACTAGCCATTAAAAAATAATATTAACTAGCTGTTAAATTCTAAATTTCTATCTCATATTATTAATACATTTCTAATTAAATACCTTTTAGGCTCTGCCATCGTTGGGAATCATAGAAAAACCCCGTAGACTTCAAATTGCCTACAGGCTTCTTTTTGTTGGTTATATATAGACTATATAATTCAGCTTTTATGACCGTTCTTTATTATTCCACTGTGTTCTATTCATTTACGGCCATCTTATCTTCAATAGGCCTTTTTTAGATTTTATGCATGCTATAAACTTTGATTCTTTCTTTATGCTGTCCTAGCTAACCGAGGAGAGGAGGCAAGTCTGCTGCCCAAGCAAATTTCAAAACACGAAATTTAACTCGGCTTGAAAAACTGAAAGAGTGTAGTTAACTAGTTATAATAAAATAAAAGTATGATTTACGGACACAGAACTTCAGGTTTTGCCATGAAATATACTCGTATTGAACGTAGATTTCAGTGTAAAAACTATTTTGTTGTAGTTGTTACTTTTAGGCTGTCTTGCTTTCTAATGATGACGTCATTGTCATTGTTTGAATTGGGAAACAACGTTTTAAAGCAAAATATACCAGAAACGTACATTTATTAATTTAGTAATTTTGCTATCCCCTACCGCGATTGTTCTTTGCTTATAGACAACAGCAAAATGGAAACATAGCAATACCACAGTAACACATCTTAGGAAATTAATCTCTTAAATTCAACTGGCAAAAAAAAATCCAGCGTGGTAGTGATTTTTCAATTAGCCATAGAAAGTAAAATAATAATCTGCTATTCGTCCAAATCTAAGTAATTCCTAACACTATGCAATTAAGTAAAATTATGGTAAGTCACCCAACTACTTTCCATATAATTCGCTAGAATTTCCAATATTGTTCTGCACTTTGCCTAGAACAATTCCATTAATATAATAGTAATAGTTATCTATACAACGAGTATCTAAAATTCCACTTTTTTGCACGCGTGAAAAAGTTTAAAGAATGAGCCGAAGGAAAATTCTCTAAATCTCACAAATATCGGAAATTATAAAGCAATTAAGTCGTGTGCCGGTCGTACCTACTTAGGACTCATTTTGTACACATTTTCATCCAAAAAATTTATTGCGGTGGATTGTATAACGACAAGTAATTATTAATCATTTTCTGGTATAATGTTACATGATATCAAGATGCAAACAGTTATAGGTTTTCTAAAAGTTGAGCCATGAAATTGCGATCTTTTAATATAGAATTCATTTGCTTTGCTTTGCAGTTGAGTACGCAAAGAGAGATGATCCGGTGGTAATATTCGCCCCTCCTTCACTAAGCTATCTGCTACAACTTTATTGTTGTAAATGCCTTTCCGGAATATATTTGCAACACGAACTGATGGAGGGCAAAGAGACTTAAATCCAGAGGTACACGCAAAACTCTTTTTAGTCCGAAAATAAAGATTAATATGAAGGCTGACGTTTTTGTCATAACTATGGAAATGATATCCCCAAAAAAAATATTAACATTATACTTTTTATGGGCGTTTTAAATAAAATTGTAATGAGAATAATGGGATCAGGTTAAATTAGTGAAGCACCGTTCCAAACATTGCAAGTTCTGTTAATGCAGCTACCATGGATTTCTCTCAATATTGTCATATTTGAAGAAATCGTATAAAAAGGTTAGAAGGTTAGTGAAAATTTTTAGATCCTATGACTGATATCTGGAATAAAAAACATTTATTGCTGGATTATAAGCTTATTTTTAATGCATAACGCCATAATGCATTTGTCATAATTAATTTATGTTTTTTTCTTTGTTGACCAAGCTTGCTCCTGTCATCGAGCAGCTCTGGACAGACCGCTAATTAAGCAAGCGGGCTTCTCACTGAAAGAATACCTTCATTTCACAAATATTACATACGGAACTTTATCTCCACGCTTTACACACCGTGCGAGAGGAATTATCGTTTCTGTGGATCGCAAATTTGGCATTTTGATCTCCAGTCGCGTTTTACAGTTCCAACGAGCATGTAGTGCTCTCGACCCAGGCTACCATGAGGTGGCTGGCCCATATCAAAATTGGTGTCGGTTGCAGTGTGTAAAGGAAATTAATAAATTTCGTAATATTGGGGATCCTCTTACTGTGAACTATACCGTCAATTTCAGCTAAAGGCGGATTAATTCTGAGGATCCTTACCGAGATAATTATGTATAGCGAACCGAAAATATCATGGTAAAAAGCCGTTTGATTAAATTACTCTTCAGTTTCACATCCTGTCATTTGATCGACTACTCCTTTGTCCGCACTAGCTTTCCGAGTAACAAGTTGGGTCTGATTTTGACAGTTCAGCATCGCCGATCTCGTTTAGATACCATCCGCCAAGAACCAATATAATCTTTCATCCGCTTAATGTGTGAAGGACAACGCCAGTAACGAGGGTGGTCTTTTTGCAGTTAACAACGAGTGATCTGCCGTGAGCTCAGGTAGATGTACTATGCAAGACAACAAAACTGGTACAGCCCTGATGGAAATTTTAGCATTATTTGATTGGCTTAAAAGAAGCCCAGAAGCCATAGTAACGTCTAAACAAGTTGACAGTTAAGTTATAAAGCAGGCATATTAAAGCAGTTACTTTCAGAACATAATATACAGTATGATCAAAAATTATTTGCATCTAGTATGGCTATGAAATAGTTCTTAATTTATGAATGCAACTACCGGGTGACTATAAATGATTGAAATTTTATTTCTTAGGTTGGCACTGTTTATATTGGTGGCACTGTAAGTCTATGTCAAATTCAATGTTCGCAGGTTAGGTTTTGCGTCATTCTATGTCAAAACTGACGGAAAACCTAACCTGCTAACCTCGCACTTGACATAGACTTACAGTTCCACCAACATAAACAGTGCCAACCTAATAAAAAAAATTGAATCATTTATAGTCACTCGGTATATTTATGCTTAAATGTAAAATTTGACATTTGGTTTTTAAGTGATTAAATAGTTGAATTCATAAATTAGGAACTATTCCATAGCCATACTAGATAAAGATACATTTTGATCATACTATATTAACTGTTCCAGTTTTTTGTGTCGGTGAAAAGTCCGTCTCATTATAAAATGTTTTGAACATTTATTTTAAGTTCAGTTTTTCCAGTGGTGTCCTATGCGCTAGTTTAATGCAGGTCATTAGCTTCTTTCAGGCATTTCTTGCTTGCATTTTTCATTAACTTGTTATTATTAACTGAGAAGCAAGAAAATGGAGATATATTTTAGGAGGACGAGATATATATCATTTGACTCAGCTTGGAGAGTAGATTCCAAAAATATATAGAAACCGGAAATCGGATTTCTTTTCCGAGGTCGACTTCCGGTCAATTTTTTTTAACTTTTAACTTTTTCCTTTATAGCTCCTGCAGTTTTTGAGATATTTAGCTCAAATTTGGAATACAGGTTACGCTGCAGGGCTTACATCATTGAGCCTATCAAATGGTTGTGAGAATCTACAGGGAGATATTTTTTCAGGGGTCATGCTTCCTTTTCTCCCCCTGAACTTTTTTGCGGTGCGCCGCTGTTAGATTCTAAAATACAAACTGAGTTTTCTGTTTTGTTTAGAATCTTTTTGTTCTCTTACAGTTTTTTCGTATCTGCAACCGTTATCGAGAAAAAAAGTATAAAAACGATTTTCTGTAATTTGCTAGACGAAATTTAAATTTTTAAAATGGTTTTAAACGTTAATTATGTGCTAATAAGTACACGGTAACAATTTATATATTAGTTCAGGCACATCAGTTTTGAGTCATTATAATTTTTACCGCTACAATAACTTTACAACACATACGAGGGCTGTTCAACATGTTATCTACTTGAAATAAAAATGAATTTAATGTAATTAAATATTTTTTGCCACTTGTAATTAAATACTCCGGCATTGGCTGGATAGAATTATATTTAGCTAGTTTTGCATACATGAGGAGTTCTTCTAGGAGTCAGGTTTAACATTTTTCTATACATATCATTTTGCTTATTGAATTATTCAACAGATGGCTGCTTGAAATTACCATCATTGTTTTACTGTGTACTTTCTGATTATTTACTGCAGCTGCTAGCAGTTGTATTGATAATCAACAAAGGTAGGTGGGTACCCGTTCACGAAGGGCTAGTTTACACACGACCCATGTGGTTCACTTAAAAATTCTTATTAATAAGACAAAAGCAGCTTTCGAATTAATTAATCTATCCCAACATATCGTTTCTGCAAACTCTTTTCTTGTCTCGACTGTTGAGCTAGCGAGGATAATTTGGTGCAGGGCCAAACATCACTGCGTTGGGGAAGTACGACCGTTCATGTAATCGTTCATCCCATTTGACACCCCCATGAAAGGATTTTATGTATTCTAGTTTCAGTAAAGTGCCAGCCTAGCTTTCTTCGTGTGGATTTTGTTTGAATTGTACCGTAAATGAAGCCCTGTAAGCGGATGTATATTTTTTTAAATTTTGTTTATAGTCTGGTTGGCCATGGTCGTTTAACGGTTATCATATTAGAGACTTGACTTTTAAAAATGTATGTTGTGCAATTATAAAAACTGATATTCGTAACACAATATCTACCACATTTAAACAATAACAAACTCTAAACCAAACATGTATGAACTACAAACAAAAAATGGAGAAAATCGAATCCACTTGCATCAAGTGATGGAGAAACTTTACACTTGTTTTGCTACTCGATGCTTCTACCAGAAAACCAGAATACAGCATAAGAGATCGTTTTTAAATTACCACTTAACAAAACTCATTGATTCACTTTCAAGTCAGAAAGATGTATAATACCATAATATTAACAATACAAGGAAGGAAAAAAGTAAGTTTTTGTCTACATTGCTGAAAAAGCAAAGACTTGAAATAGGTTTTCCTAAAAGTACCATTAGTAAATAATAGCGTGAACATTAGGAAATGTCATGGTCATTTAAAAAAAACAATGTGACCTTTTGCTTGACACTTCAAATAAAACTTGGTTAATAAAGAATATAGCTTCAAATCTTAAGATACGATTAGCTTGATAAATAGGCAGAAACTATCCTGTGTTAAAAAAAACTTATTTAAGGTAAGCCTAGGAAAGAAAGATATAAAATCTAGTCATGTCTTAACTTAAGTTTGTAGGTGAATGGCAGATTGCAATTTGTTTATGAACACATCTGTCACTGTGGCAGGTAAAGTTTACACTGCATTAAGTTTAACTGTATAAAGCAAAAATGAAAATAGGATGGCATGTACACAACAACAACGAGTGTAATAAGCATAACGGTCAATAAAAATTGTTTTGTTAAGTGCTTTGTAGATTTTTAGAAAAATAATTCGAGGCCAAAGTGTAATTTAGTTCTCTCTGACTTGGTAGTTCATTTGCAGCAATGGGTATAACGGTACAGTAAACTTCAATTTGGCCATAGCATGATGCGAATGAGTTTTTTTTAACACACGATACAATTTATCACAGCAAAGACGTAAAATCAGCCTTAATAGTAAAATTACCAAAATAAATTACCAATGATGAAGAGACTTGTTTAAATGTGGATCTTCAAAGGTCTACATATAGTTGCTATTAGCCAGGAGCCTAGGTCTAACAATGTCTACTTTCTGCTTCTAAATGGCTACGGAATAGCCTCCTTTGTTACTTCGTAGAAAAGTATATTATTTGTGATTTAGTTACATTAAAGTTCAAAAACTAGAAAATTGCTGCAAAATATATTAAAACTTGCAAAAGTATTGTGCATAAGCAGAAGCGTATCTGAGTCTAAAGCGAAATCAACTATCCATTGTTACCGTCAACCTGTTTGGGTGAGCGGAGGGCCCCGTGTGCAAATGCTCGCTTCTCAGGCGGCCGGCCCGGGTTCGAATCCCGGCGGACCTTAGATGGATTTTAAAAATCATACGCTCCCTGGCTACCATGCTAACGCCTGTGGTTGTCGTTAACCTCTAAACAAGGGAACTCTTCCTCACTTTTGGCGGGCAAGGAAAGCCACCTATCCGGCCTAAGGACAAAGAGGGCTCATAGAACCACTTTGTGGTTAAAAACAGGCCACTGGCCTATTATAAGAGGACGAACTAGACTGTAATAGGGACAAGCAAATGCAACCAATATCTCAGCCGAAGCTGGTCGTGGGTAAAACAAAAGACTCAAATATTTAGCTGTAAGAAAATTATGGACGCCAAGTAGCAGCTAACCCAGCACTTTGCTAATCCAATGGTACACTACAGAAGGCGCTACTAACCAAACCTGAAAATTAAAGGCAATGACAAGGGCAAGAATAAAATTCGCAAACTTAGATAACGAGTCAATATAATTTATCTCAACAAAATTTCAATAACTGCATAACCAGATTAAAATATCACATTTTAAATCAAAGTAGCATAAATATTAATAGGTGTCGTCATCGTACTTATATCAGTAATCGATAACTGTCTATATATCTAATACCAATAACTATTGCACATAGAGGTACAAATTGACATCCTTTATTTAGCAAATTTCATTTCCGGAGAACTACTAGACAAGGCCTACACAACCGCGGCTAACATTATTACTATTTAAATTTAGGGTAGCGGGTTGAATGTGACCCCAAATCCTCAATACAAGAAACTGTTGGTTGACATTCATATTTATATTCAAATGGTCATATTGACTCATAATCTTGGTTTATATAGGGCGCTATATAACCCGGAAGTCGAGTGGTAATTTATGTGAAATCCATAAATAATACTTCAAGACGTCAGCTAAAGCGGGTTCATTACTGAAATATCTTGCAAGTACGGGATTGTCTTAGCTCAACTCACCGAACTATTCGGTCATTAACATGACGTGAAACCAAATTTAAATTAGGCTTATGCAATTTCGCTTCACAACTTCACAAATTGAATTGTAATATTCACTCAGATGGCATGTGAGACACGTCCAAGTTATGTTTACAGTAACTAGGTTATGCTGATATGCTACACAGGTGAGTTTCTAAGTTTACGCTATTAGCTCAAATAATTTAAGAGGGCAATAATGTTTGCCGAATAAGATATAATCTGGTATGCGCAAAACACATTAAACGTCCTAATACCAATTCGGGGACATGTGCACAAGGAGCTTCTAATTTGTAGGTTAAACTCGAGGCACATATGATGCGACGCAGGTCGAACAATTATACTGAATAAGACAGACCTTGAGCAGCTACATAGCAGCTCGTGGACGTGTAGAAAGCCCTGTCGAAGACGTCACGGAATCCACAAGTAACCTACGCTAGGATCGTCGATATGCGGGTATCGTATAGGACTTCAAATAGCTCTTGGCGGAGCGGATTGATTTCAAGCTAACTGCAGGTTAAGAGCCTTCTAGCACACGAGTCCCAAGCATGGAGGTCGCAATAAACCCAAGGGTGCCATGCGTTCACAAAGGGTCGAATTTGGCCGCATGGGGAGAAAAATGAGCTAAAATTAATTGCACACAATAGAACCAAGGCGTAAGGCACAAACGGGAAGTTTAGGCATATGAATCCAAAGCAATGTCTGATTTGAGAAATTCCCATAAATTTTCCTCATTGGAACGTCATCCAAATATTCCAACCAAAACGGAATGAAAAGGGAGCTTCCTCAAGAATGGATGCTAGCGAAAAACCCACTGGTACGTATCACAAACGTAAATCACTCAACAACGTTTCTGCATCAAGACATGAAGGAAAATGGACGAAATGGGCTGATAAGGCCCAAATATTTTTGAGAAACGTCGGAAAATTGGGTATGCAACCAAACTAGCACGAGCATGAAGTGAGGTCTAACCTGGAGCAAATTAATTGGGAATATGTCAACCTATTGAAACTCAAAAATAGACTGACAGCTCAACTAAAACGTAGACCAAAATTTAGCTTTAAGTAAAACAGGGCAAATAATTACAGAAGTATTTAAAAGTGACTTTTGGCTCATAACACCATTGCAACTTAAAACTTATTATTCAGTGACAATTTGTAGTCGAAAATGTAGTACAAAATGTAGAGGCTCTTTAACACTTTGTTTACTTAAAAACATGGAGTGGAGCCTTTGTATTTCCACTAAATAGCAGCTTACGTTAAATTGTATAAGATACAAATACTGGAGACTACATAAAAATAACTTCAGGACTGATGAATGCAATTAACAGTTTTTTTTAACTGATTATAAAATACTTTGCAATTAATGAACTTGTTTGCAGACTGCAAATTTTGCAAAGCATCATTTTACTATAAAATGTACAAATGCAGCATTCTGTGAACCCAACAAGTCCCCCAAATCAGCTCAGCAGCTATTGAACTTTTTTGCAGTTCGACGTGCTGTAAAAAAGGCTTCTTGTTGGAGTTTACTCGCACAAAAAGCCTCTAATGCTCCGATGAAGGGCAGGTTAAAAAAGCCTTCGTCCGTGCAAACTGCTTTTTATTCGACGAGGATTTTTACTAGTCCGTGGGATAAATTCAATCGTGGCGTTTTTGAAATGGAGCTGAAGACGTGCAATTATATAATCTCTGCCCTTTAAAGCTACTGTAGACTTAGTTCCAGTTCTATTTATGGTAACACTTAATTTTTCATACAATCATTTTAAGGAACCCTTGATTGCACTCAGAAAATGCTTTAAGGTTAAATAGGTCTGAGTGTATAAAAATACAAGAATATACAAACGCTGTTACACACAAGATTAATTGAAATTATGATATCCCACCCTGTAAACTGGAGAGGGAATACTCCATAATCAGCATAACCTGCATATTCACTTTAATTAATTAAATAGTTTCTGTTCTGAAAATCCTACGAGCCATGTAAAGCGAGTCGAGACAGAATGATCATTAGAATTCGCAGACGAAGGGAAAGTACGCCTCATTCATGAGCGAGCTTGAATTGCATAATTACGTAAACTAATAAATCTTATATGAAAGCTCTAAAGTGTCTTCCAACAGTTCATTAAATTTCTGGGTATATTTATAGTTTTCCAAGTTTGGAAAAGTATTAGCTATACATATATAATGATGTTGAAAACAATGTGAAACACAAATATCGAAATTGTAATGTTTCAAAGCTCTCCGCACAAAATTCAAATTTAAATTTCGTTAGTGATACTTTAGAAGAACATCTTTAACTATCGATGAGGTTGACAGAAGAAATGTTGGTTAAAATGTTGTTTCTGCATATTTACATACCGAGTAATTATAAATTATTGTAGATCCAGAGTGCGTTGGAGATTTCGTTTTTTTTTTTAAATTTTATTCCTATATTGAATGTGTGAATTATATGTTTATGCAGTGTTTTCTCTACACATACATATGTGTGTGCCTCAGAAATCAATACTTAGCTTTATAAAAGTAATATACTAAGTAAGCACTTCAATATATTCTCGCAATTTAGTAACAATAAGATTTTAACTGGTCAAATAATACATAACTTGTTGATAATTCTAAGTTATTATTTTTATTATAACGATAAGTAACTTAACGTCAATTCTTTTTCCTTGCTATTGCTGGTAAAAGTGGTTACTGAAAGCAGCAGCAATTAAAAATGGACGAGTAAAATGTGGTGACTTAACTGAAGGCGACATTCAGCTTTGGATAACTTTTTGTCCTACATACAGTTTATACATATGTTCATTCCATTTTTGGCTCTCTGATCTTGTTACGATTAATTTAGGATTTGTTGTCATTCTTTTCCGGTTTACCTTTAATTCTGGTACATCTCTAATGCTCTGCCTCACCTAAGTTGCCGTAAGCTCAATTTACTTCCTAAACGTATTTAAAAAGTATGGTATCAGCCTCTGTTATCGTGGAGTGACAATTTTGCTTATAATCAGGATTTCTCACAGCCTACTCGAGTTCTGCGTTGTTGCTTCGTTTTTTAGCTTTTTGGAAACTTTACGTAGAGTATAATTGGCACTGGTAATTATAGCATTTTTTTATTTCTGAGTAGCGCAGTTGGGAAAGCGCCAGTCTTGAATTAAGCAAGTCCTCGGTTCGATTCCTGCGGGGATAGAAATTTTTCGGCAGCATTGGCGATCGTAATCGGGCTCGGTGAGACCATTCACCAAATTAACTGTACTCTACTCAGAACCACATACTTAAAAGATAGAGTAACAAAGTCAAGACATCACGAAGATACACACCGCACACAATGGTTGCTGCGCAAACACAAAAGGAGTGCTCCAACTTTGTAACCCGAATCCAGGGCAAGTTGACCATTGTACCGCCAGATACTAGCTTACGAAACACCAGCCCCTACACTGCAAGGTAAATAAGGTTACAGGTAATACATACATACAATACCTACCTTGTGAAAATAGTTTTTGGTTTTGACGTTTTGAAGGATAAGTAAATATCGTTTAAGGAGGCCCGTGAAGGCTAGTACCAGGGACGTAACTACAGTTGACAGTTTGGCATATTTAGTTGGATATGCGCGTAGTAGTAGTGGATTCTGGCCTGGTGACGACTCTATTTCATGAGCTAGACGCTTGGTTGCCCTGAGATCTAGCTCATACGCTTAGATACTTCCTTATGCAGCTAGGGATTTGTAGGGTTACTTCATCTCATTGTAATGGTAACATTGCTGTTCATCTATCCATTCTCGAATGATTGCTTTCTATTTTTCCAATTGAAAGACCTTAAGACGTTTAAAATTTCTGACGTTTCTTCACTATATGGGATTTGAATTTGTATATTTGCGGTTATCACTTTTATTTTTCCCTCTCCTTTGGGTGTGTGGAATCCGGAAAAATCAACAATTTATTGGATTTAATGAATATAATGTGAGGGTGAGTATAAAAGCATTAGATACATTCCGTTCTATATGGACTTGGATAATTCAGCAACTCCTCTAGAGTTTGGAGCACTGAGGCGTTAATTCACCTAAAATGAGTATTCACTTCCTGAATAAGTTACTTAGGGCTGGGGGAGAAAACATCGAAAGTTTGTTTTATAAAAACACCTCTCGTCTGTATACTAACAGGTACTGTTATTGCAGGTATTTTTAGCTTTTATTTTCAAGAAACTGAAAGGGTAGCCAGAGGGGACCAAAATGAAGCTATTTTCTTAATAAACTTCTAACCAAAACCCAGTAACATAAAAATAACAGCACTTTAAAGTTTACGCCGTAAACCAAACATAACACGAAGATTATCAAAATAGAGAAACACAGAAAGTATAGATTTAGTTCAGTGAATGCACAAGTTTGACTTGAACCGGAATCTGGACGTTATGTAGATTTAGCCGTAGGTTCGTGTTTACATTCAACAGCACAGGTTCTTGTTTGAATACTCCCAGGATAATGTTAACCTTCAAGTACTAACGTGTCTGTTGTGGTGCATTAGTACTAACATGACGTCTCAGAGACGGGCATATAGTTATTTATGAATTTATTACTACTATTTTTTTTAAACATAAAGTACTATGCAATGATGTATCAAGCATATTTTAATCAGATAAAAAATATAAATTCATAAAAATATTAGCATTTACAGAGTCAAATAGGAAACCGTGTTTAAATTTGTAGGTGTTAACTTAATTACAGAAAAAGGCAATTTTCAATATTTTTTTTTATTATCAGCAAACATATTTCAACAGACAATGGTATTCTAACACAACTTAACTAAAAAAAAGTGAGAAAAAAAATACGTATAAAATTTCACACCACTCTAAAACTATACAGAATTAGTGCAAGATAAACACATTAGGGTCACTAAGTATAGCAGAATTTTCATCAATATTAGGTCCTCCGTTACTGTCCTCACTGTCTAATTCATTATACTACTGGAACGCTTGCTGCTCAAGCAACTGTCTCTTGATCTAACCGTATTTGAGCAAGTTGGTTTTTTATCTATCATGCAAAAATAGTAGCGTGCAAACTAACGTGACGTCTCTGAGACGGAATTTTTAAATACAAATAACTTCCGCACAAAACATCCCACCGCAGCGAAATTTTAAAAACTGAGTTATTTTTAGGTAGTTTGAAATTAGATGAAGGATCAACCATAAATCTTAACTGGAGGGGGAAATATAACACGCGCTTCGAACATTTCCGTCTCTCAGACGTAACGTTAGTACTTAAGGGTTAAAGTACATCGGAAAACAAGCAACAATTAACAGCAACTTTCGTTATTAGAAGAAGCTTTTAGAGATACTATAAGGCCTCGGCAAAGACTTTTGGAAGTCACCTACCATCAGATATGAAGGTCAGCTTTGACGACTCCGAAGTCGTCTCGATAAATCGTAACGCGGATGTCTAATTACAGTGATAAACGAGCGGCATCAAGCTATAACAAGCCGCAAGCTTACTGTCGCAGGACTCAATACGTAGGACAGCTAAGAATCTACAAACAAGTGCATTGGGTAGACAGCATGCCATAATACTCGTGGAATGAAACTATTAAAATCCGCGGCTACGCGTGTGATACTCAGGGCACTCTCGTTCCCACAGAAATAACTAGAAATGAGGCATAGCTAAGGCAAAGGGAAAAATATTGCGTGCCATTGGTCTAAGATCATCATCATTGAGCCGTTCAATTCTTGGGATTACGGCAAACACTGCGCAGCAGCGTTTTTTGAATCCTTTTCCTGAGGTGGATTAATCCTCTTTTTCTGTTGTTACAGCTTGTGGTGGGTCCTGACCATATACATTGTGCTTTCCAGTCTATTATTCCCATTGCTTTTATATCTTCTTCTATTTCTTCTCGCCGCCATCTTTTTCTCTGTCTTCCTATTCGCCTGACTATTTCTGTGGGTCTTTTCCCCATAATGTGTCCTGCCCACTGTAAGCGTTGGGCTTTTATATGTCTTACAATGTTCGCTTCACATAGCTGCTCTTCTATTTCTTTATTCGTTTTCATTCTTCTTTCCCCTTCCCTTGTTATATTTGGCCCTAGTATCGTTCTCATTATTTTTCTCTATTATCTTCAAGTCTTCTTCTTCTTTTTTATTCAGTATTGTAGTTTCCATGGCATATGTTATTATAGGTCTTATTAAGGTCTGGTAGATTTTTATTTTAGTTTTTCTACTAAGCTTTGTACTTTTTAGTAGTGCTCTGTTTATGCCGTAAGCCTGATTTGCTTTTTGAATTCTTTCTTTTACCCGTTTCTTTCCTGTGTGCCCCATGGTCACTCCCAAGTAATTGAATGATGAGACTGTTTCGAAATTAAATGTTTGCACTGTCAGGTATTTTGGCGTTTCTTTGTTTTTCCTCCCCAGTTCCATATATTTCGTTTTGTCTTCGTTTATTTCCATATTAAATTCTGTTGCTTCTTTGTCTATCTTTTCTATTTCTCTTATTAATGCTTCTCTAGAGTTTGCTACTATTGCTACATCGTCTGCGTAGGCTATTATTTGACTTTGGTTTATGATGATATTCTTCTGATTTAGCTTTGTCTTCCTGATAATGCTTTCTAACACCAAATTAAACAGAGTTGAGGAAATTGAGTCCCCCTGCTTTACCCCTTTAGTTATCTCAAATTCATCCGTAGTTATTCCCTGAAATCTCACTCTTGCTTTTGTGTTTTCTAAGCTCATTTTTACAAGGTTTATAAGTTTTTTTGGTATTTCCAGTTCTTCTAGTGCTTTCATAATTTTTTCCCTATTTATACCATCGAAGGCTCTCTTAAAGTCAATAAATACTACGTCAACTTGTCTGTTGTGTTCCTACAATTTTTGAAGTATTTGTTCTAAGGTGTGTATTGCGTCAATGATTGATCGACCCGGTCTAAACCCGTTCTGGTAGTCTTCCAGCATTTCTTCCGCGTAGGATTTCGGATTTTTGTTAATTAGGTTTGCCAGGATTTTATAAGTTGTATTTAGCAACGTTATTGCCCTATAATTTTTGCAATCTTTTTTGTCCCCTTTTTTGTGTATGGGCGTGATTATTCCGATGTTCCATTCCTCGGGCATCCTGTTTTGCTTCCATACTTCTTCTATCAGTTGTTGTATCTGTGTGTGTAGTTGTTTGCCTCCATGTTTTATCAATTCTGCTTCAATTGTATCCTCTCCGGTGGATTTGCCATTGCGCAGCCTTTTTATTTATTCTTCTATTTCAGCCTTTGTTGGGGATTCTATTCCTTTATCTTGCTCTCCTATCATTGATGCGTTGTCTTTATCTTTGTCTTTATCTCTTCCTTCTTCCTTTAATAGATCTGTGTAATATTCTTTCCATATGTTTCCTATCACTTGGGATTCAATCTCGATTCTGCCGGTTTTATCTCTTATTCCTTTTACCTTTATACTTGGTTTGTAGCTTTGTGTCCTTAGTTTTTGGTAGAATTGTTTTGCTTTATGGTTTGTATTATAATTATCTATTTCGTGTAGCTTACTGTTTATCCATGTGTTCCTTTTTCTTTTATATATTGCATTTGCTGCGTTTCTTTTTATTTCATATTCTCTTCTGTCCTGTTCTCCTTTTTTAATTATCCATTTGTTTCTTGCGCTGTTTTTTTCCTTTCTGGCTTCTTCACACTCCTGGTCGTACCACCATTTTCGTTCGTGTCTCCTCTTTTCCTTTCCTATCGCTTCCTCGGCTGCGCTTGTTATATTTTGTTTTATTTCTTTCCATCTTGTTTCTATATCAGATGGATTAATGTATTGGTGTTGTGAATTTTTTATTAATGCTTCCTCGTATGTTTTCTTTGTCTCCTCTGTTCTGAGCTTTTCTATGTCCCATTTTTTCTGGTTTTTCTTAGTGCTGTATCGTCTAGTAAGTTTTAAGTTTTTAAATTTCGTTATCACAATGTAGTGGTCCGTCTCCACCTGGGCTCCTCTATATGTTCTTGTATTTGTTACATTTTTGTGTATCGCTTTTGTTGCCATAATGTGATCAATTTGGTTTTCTATGTTTCCTGCTGGGTGTCTCCACGTTACATTGTGTTTTATCGGATGCTCAAATTTTGTTGACAGGAGCTTCATGTTAAAAGAAGCGGCTACTTGGCATAGTCTATGACCGTTATCGTTTGTCTTCTCATGTATTGTCCCTCTTCCATTACCTACTACTTCGCTAAGGTACTCTTCCTTCCCTATTTGCGCATTTGCATCTCCTAGCAATATTATTTCTTCGTTTTTTGGCACTTCTTCGCAAATTTTATTTAAGTTGTCATAGAAGTTATTTTTTTCCTGTTGGTCTGCGGTTTCTGTGGGTGCGTATATATTGATGATTGTTATGTGGTTTTCTTGCATTTTCAGTCTAAGTACAGCTATTCTTCCGTTCACGGGTACGATTTCTATTATGCTGTTCTCTAGATTTCTTTTTATGTAGAATCCTACTTCAATATTCCCTCGTTTTTGCTCTCCGCTATAAAGAAGCATGAAATCCCTTTTTGTTACGTCTCCTGAGCCTTTCCATCTTACTTCTTGCACTGCCGTTATGTCGATATTTTATCTGTCTGTTTCTCTTCTTATTTCTTCCATTTTCCCTACCGTGAGCATCGTTTTAATATTCCAAGTGGCTATGATTATTTGTTCCATTTTCTCTTTGTTTTTCCGATTTCTTTTTTTATACATTTTTTTGTCGTTTTTGATGCTTGTGTTAATTTTTGTATTTCCCTTCTCGTTTTCCTTTTTTCTAGCCTCTGTCGTTACCGTCATCCGTCCTTTATTGTTTTCTGTTACTTTTTTGGATTATTTCCTGTTTTTGTGGTCTTGAGTAGTTTTTCTCTCAAGTCCACCCCTTCCGTGTTCTCTGGAGATCTTTGACTGATAGTTCTTCCTCTTTTATTGCCTACCACCTTCTCTATTTGTGTTTCTTCCTCATTGTTGAAGGGTTTCATGTTTTCCGTAGTACTAGCTTTTCCTTTATTTCTTTCGTCAATCTCTCTCTCGTCTCCTTCTGTGACTGGTATTTCTGTTGCTTTTAGCTGCTCTAGGGAGTATGCGTCTCCATCTACTACCACTTTATTGTATCTCATCAGTACGAGATGTCCTCTCGACCTAATTGTTTTCACGTATTTTACTAGCTCTTTTCTTTGCTGTTGCACTTCTCTTGAGAAATCTTCCTCTATGTATATTCTGGTTCCTTTTAGTTTTTTAGTTTCTCTTAATATCTCCATTTTCTTCGACCAGTTTCGTTGTTGCATTAAAATTGGTCTGCACCTCCCCGTTCGTTGTTTTCCCAGTCTTCTTATTTCATTTACTTCTTCTTCCATTCCTCTTGGTATATGCATATCTCGTAGGATTACTCTCACTATTTCTTTTAGTTGTAATTCGCTCTCTTCCTGGTGTTCTTCAGCACCGTGAATTATTTTCTTTTCCCTGAGTTCCCTTTCCATTTCTTCTATTCTCTTACATTGTTGGAGTAATTTTTGTTTATATTGCAGGTTATCTTCCCCTAATTGTTTGTTCTCATCTCTAACTTTGTTTAACTCTATTAGGAGTGTATCCATTTTCTTTTCCACTAGTCGATCTCTTTCTTCCATTATATCCAGTTTGGAGTTGATTATTTCTAATAGTTCCTGCATTTTGTACTTTTCACTATTTGCTTGGGTCTCTTTCGTTTTGTTATTCTAGTGCTTGATTTGTCGTTTTTACGTGTTTTAGTATTTAGATTATATTTACTTTTTGTATTTGGTTAGGGTGTTGAAACTCAAATTTGCCAATTTTGGAGTATAAACCTATCCTTTATTTACTGTAGAACGTGAACGCGTCTCCACCTTTCCGTGTGTTTATATACGGCACGATAAAGAGCCCTAAGATAAACTAAGAAAAAGAACTTAAAGCGTGCATTAGCAAAGGGCGACTTGCAGACCTCTCCAAAGCACCTGCAAAGAAAATCGTAACATTCGTCGGCATGATAAAGCTACGGCCTCTTATTGTTATTATTATTATTATACTTCTGGTTGGGTCTGTCCCGCTTTTTATACTGCGGCCTTAAATACCTATTGTGCTAGCCAGTGCTTCACTTTGCCTCACAGAGGTATTCAAATGTCCTCAAAAAACCTTACTAATGCGTTTAATGAGGTGTTTATCAGCAGTGCGGGTTCGATCGTTGTTTCCCCAAAGCGTTTATGTCGTAGAGTTTTGAGTTCCTCGCACTCGTATAACCAGTGAATTGGAGTCTCGTTCTCCTTTTCACAGAATCTGAAGAATGTGTTTTTTGACACTCCTATTATATGCTGTTATGTTATTCCGACCTCGTTCGTTCTACCTAAAATTTTACTGGATTCGCCCCTGTACTAGGTACATTTGAATTTATTCCGGCGGGCATTGAAATGCTTGCGCCTCGCATTTGTTTTCTTGGGTAACCAATTCTTTAACGCTGGCGCAAGGCCATAGTAAGATTTCTTGCCTCGAAACTATATTATAAATATCACCGTTTATGTTGTATTTGCCGAATTGTGACCGTGAATTCATTCTTTGATTCCGTATTACCGATAATGCGGGTTAACGCTTCGAGTTCTGCGTATTGCTTCTTGTTGTCCTTGCAATCTGATATTTAAGCCCATGGAATTCCTGTACGTGGCATGGCAAGTGTGTTGGAACCTTTTTCTTTGTGCTTTGTTAACCGGGATTTCTTAGAAATCTTATTTATCGGTCAAGACATTTGAGCCTTGTGGAACTTTCCGATATGCAGTATCGCTTAAGCGGGTCTCCCCCCCCCCACCTCGAAGTTTTGCTAATTCACATATGGCACCAGCCGTTGAAGGCTTTCTTTGTGTGTGTTTCCAGCTACGATTTTGCCCCAAGCTTTGGCAAAGGGAAGCAAGTTTCGATAAGCCCTTGGCTACCGTGCATGTGGGATTATTAATTTTGGAACTCCAAACTTTCATCCGGTGGGCGATCTTCGAGCCCGTACATTGAGAATTTAATTAATAGCGAACACTCGAATAAGACAGTTGTGCGAAGTTTGCACCCCGGCATCTCGGAGCCGGGGGTTACGTTGTTTCGTGCTTAAGTAGGTAACAAATCTTGTGGTCTTCGCACGATAATTAAATTTTGAGTGGAGTTCGGCGACGGTCTTCATAGCCGAAGGTGCGAAAAGAAATAAGGGTTGAGCGCGAAGTAATGGGATAGGCCCGCAAAACGTTTTTATTGGGGAAACGTTGTCTTATTGTTTAGTATGCTGTCCGCTCCAGTGTTCACAAACATTGCATACGCTCGCTTAATTCTACTATTTGATTTGTTTGCTGTTAATTAGGGGCTTCACCCCTGTTATTTCGTTTTGCCTACTTTGTAACAATATATCTAGATGTTAAGTTAACTTTTGCTTGGGGTCCCCGATATTTCATATAGGATGTACCCATTGTATTAAATTTGAGTCACCTTTAGGTGGTTTATTAAATGCAAATTCTGTCAACTTCAGCCTAGTTATTTGTTGTTTTTGAACCCATTGGTCACTAATTAACGACGACTAACGTCGGATGTAAATGAGGGTAAAGCTAAAAGCATGTGCTTTGATTAAGCAAGCCCTCAAGATTTGGGCTAGTGTCAGTGTTCTTTTGTTACTCTTTAGGAAGGGTGGCCTTCAAGGTAAGACATTTGGTTTCAAGGCCACCCTGTGTATTTGGACCTGGAGACTCGGAGGAGGCTTGGTGGACGACGCTGAGGTGGATAGCGGCGAACCTGGGGGACCTGCTTATAGCTTCGTGAAGTTCTTGCTTTTTTCAAGCAAGTGGCGCCTTGGGTTATACTTTTTGAGTATGAGCATAGGCTAAGTAGCGTCGGTTTTAAGTGAGTTTTCGAACTACCCCTTCCTGACTGAGCTAAGTTGAGGGTAACTGGAACGACTACATCTGTTCCGACACAATTAAGATCTGTGTTATTGTAAAAACCTTCGAACCCCCTTCACTCTTTTCCCCGATTTTGTCAGTTAAGGTGATTAATGTCAATTCGAGTAAATTATCATGTAACAATGCATATGTTTGTTCATATGACAGTGTCCAGTAGTTATCCTTGTTATATGTTTTATTTTCTCCCTTCCATTTTCCAAGAGTGCCAGTGTCGCTTTCTTGGATGGTTCCTCTATGAAGTTTCTAAAGTGCCTTGCTTAAGGTAGCCGTACTAGAATTTGCGATTTTTATCTCGTAACCAGCTTCTAGTTTGCTCCCTGATCATGCTATACGCTATATTACAGGTAGGCTCTAGTCCTATTAGCTGAATTGTGCTGGCTTTTTCGTTGCCTAGTATTGCCAAGAAAGAGAAGAAATAATGCGCAATCGAAGCGTGGCGTTTTTCGGCTGTAACAGTGGCTTTTGCATTTTGATTTTCCAATAAGGATTACAAAGGTTTAATATTTATAATCATCATACCATACCATCACACAGATTTTCTTAATTATAGCATTTGTATTTTATATATAATTCCCAGCAAAAGCACACTGTTCTTATTTTCATTTAATTGAGACATGCATATTTTAAAAATATAGAAAATCAGCTGTACTTTCGTTTGTAACAAAGATTACAATAACGATACCATAAAGGGTCTATCTAACGGCAATTTAATTTCGTTAAATAAGTCATAACTAAGTTGTTACACACCTGAATAGCTTACCTTTTTTCCTTTTCAGGTATGTAGTTGTATTGTAATGCACCTGTATTGTTCCGAAAATTTCAAATTTACTTTCAAGTCGCTGAGAAGGGTGCTCACTTAAACTTGACCAAAATTCGATGAATTTAGTTTCAAACTGGTTGCCTCGCATAAAGCTCAGATGTTCAGGATCCTTTCTACTCAAATATATAAAATACAGGAATACCACACTGTAGAAATAAATTGTATAATGTGTTCAAGTATATACAAAATAATTCTTAATTAATGAAAATAATATGTAACATAAAATATTTTAAATTAAAATTCTTTGGGATTTCTAGTTCCGCGTTCGGTTATTTCTGGATCACTAGGCAACCCAAACAGCACTTTGGTTTGGCCCAGTTGCTGCCCCTGGATTCTCTCAAAGAAATGTCGAAGACAGTAGGTGGGGGTGATCTATAGGTCTGACGGACTGGAACCAACATATCTAAAACAGACTATATTTTCGCCGAAAAAATAGCGTTTGCTATTGTTACGGTGGACAAATTCAATAGAAAAAGGTATTTTACGGTGTCTGTGGTGTTTACGGCGAGTGCATAAAGCCTGGCAGAACGCGGTACGTCCTTTGTGAATAAGTTTGAACCACTCGGGGTAATATAAATTGGACATTTTCCCTTGTAAAAAGTCCGTCTCTGCAGCTAGAATCGTCGTTGAGCGCTGGACGATCTAGGTCGGTCTGAGATTATGCATAGAGGATTCTCCCAGTATTCTGATAAGCCGTGCTCTACGTTAAGGTTATAAAGTGGTTATGGCAATATTGGCCGGGCGAATCACATGGTGCCGGAATTGAACGGGGTTTTTAGCAAGATTGGAACCGTGCTGGCTAAGTCAGGAAATTGTCTAGAAGGATGGAAACCGAATCCACCACTACTATCAAGGTAGGGAAATTGCCTAGCAAGTTGGGAATCGAATTCACCGGTGCTAGCAAGGTCAAGAAAGGTGCTCTAGGCTCCGGGCCGTGACCTAGAGTTAGTAGTCCGAATCAGGTTCAGGTTCAGTCTCAAGTATCCTTAACTAGCTTAGTATTCTTCTCTTATACCCTTCTAGCACCTCGTTATTGGATCATTTTTAGAGGGGCTTGGAGAAGGAACTGCTTGCCGTACCGCGCATCGCGGCTAGGATCGCCTTATCAAAAATCCCAACGCTATGAACAAGTGAGTGAAGATTGTAATGGAATTAGCGCCGTTCAAATTTCTAGTGCATTATTTGTGCATTAGGCAAATTTGACGCGCGTGCTAACGTTACAATATAGGTATACAATGTTTTTCACTTTTCATGGAAGCATCTCTGTATTTTCTTTGTTTTTGTATAAATCGATTTGATTTTTTATCAGTTGTACAACTCACCAAGAGGCATTTATTTATGTTCTTGAGCGCAAAAGACGTTATTAGCCTGGCCTACTATGATCAAGAACATGGGCCACATTGTCAATATCTTGCATCGCGTAAGAATTACAGAAGAAAGTTATTAATAAAAGTTGTTTAGAATCAAAAGAATACCCCAGATACCGATTTTGGTTTAATAATAATAATTATAATAAACATTAAATATTCTAGCTACTTCTCTATTGGATCTTGCATTTTCACCAGTACTTCTAATTATTTCTACTTTCTCAGCAACAGTTAAACGTAATTCAACCGTTATTAAAGTTAATGACGTTTACAACAATAATAAAAATGTTGTTTCTCCATGACACCATTTGATACCAAATTAAAAGTTCAAATTTGAGACTGACAAATTTAGGAATAAAAATTAAAAATTCGAATTATTAAACCAAAAACCGGTATCCGGGGTATTCTTTTCATTCTAAACAACTTTTTGCTGTAACTCTTACGCGATGCAAAATATTGACAATATGACCCATGTTCTTGATCGTATTAGTACAGACTAATAACGTCTTTTGCGCTCAAGGACAAGAATAGATGCCTCTTATTGAGTTGTACAACTGATAAAAATTTAAATCGATTAATACAAAGAAAAAGAAAATACAGGGGTGCTTCCATATAAAATAAAGCACGTTGTATATATACAGTATTATTGCATTCCTTACATTTATTTAGTGTCGTCACTCAGCATACATAAAAGCAATGCATTAGGTTCCACAGGAATTTCTCCTTTATTATTAAAACTTTCTATATTGCTACGGGGTAATTGTTAGGCACCACTTGTTGTGTCTATCCGGAAATTACGTGAAACGCTCCTTAACAGAAGAGAGCCGTCAAATTGTCCAAAATGATGATTTACCTGTACCTACTGAAATATAACCCTTACTTCAAAAAAGTGTGTAACTACATTCCGCTTCACAATTAAATTACAACTCCTTCTTCTTCTCCGTGACGAAAATTGGCAAACATCATGGCTATCCTGATTCTGGAAGAAGCCGCTCTAAACCGTTCCCGCAGCCATGATATTCTTCTCTTTCACACACTGCTTTTTTCCTGAATTTTTCTTGCATAATCATTTACGGCATGGTGTATTTTTCTCCTCGTGTAAGATGTCCTAGGGCTTCAAAGTTTTCTGGATTAAATAGTTTTTGTTATTTCTTTTCCTTTGTCCATTCTTCGTCGTCGGTAACGCGATCTTTCCATGATATTTTTAAAATTCTTCTATATACTCACTTTTCGAATGGCTCAAGTGTTCTAATAGTTGCCACATTTAACGTCCAAACTTCCATTCCGTAAATAAAAGTGTAGAAGGTGTATCACCTCGCTAATCGAGTTCTTAAACTTAACTTTAAGTCCTTGGCTCATAGTACTCTTCTCAGGTTATTGAAATTTTCTCGTTTTTTTTCTATCAGTATTTTAATTTCTTTGGAATAATCGTTGTGAAATTGATTGTTGTAAAGAAGTATGTGTAGTTTTTGTGAATTTTTGAGATCGTCATAAATTTCGTTTTTTACGTTCCTCTTAACTGCACTTAGCTATTTTGTTCATCAGTCTCTGTAGATCTTCGATGTTTTCTGGCAGTATAACGGTCTCGTCTGCATACCTAATATTGTTGATCGGTATTCTATTGACCTTTATTCAGATTCCTTCTCCCTCGAGAGCTTTCTTTAGTATCTCTTCAGAGTATGCGTTAAAGAGCAGTGACGATAAGACACGCCCGTGTCTTACGCCTCGTCTCATTTCGGTTTCCTCTGATAGTTGTTCATTAATACGTAGGTACGTTTTTAGGTTATGATATAGATTTGATATAACTCGAAGATCATTATAGTCTATATGTTTCATTTTAAGGACATTCGTTAGTTGATCGTGGCGAACGTTGTCGAAAGCCTTATTACAGTCCAAGAAACATATCTTGTTTGAAATCTAAGCATCTGTGGGTTAGTACATTGACTGAGAAGAAGGCCTCGCGTGTACCTAGGCCTCTACGGAATCCGAATTGTGTTTTTTATGTCCAGGTCCAGTTTTTCATACATTCGGTTATGAGTAATTTTTAGAAATATATTTAGCGCATGGGACATTAAACTAATGGTGCGCTGCATTCTTTAGTATTTGTCTTTTTGGGAAAGCAGATGAAAACGGAGAGTAACCAATAATTCCTGATTGGTAAATTCGATTACATAGCTTCACTAACATGTCCATGTATCCCTCTTCCGCAATTTTGAGTGAATCAACAGGAAGGTCGTCTAGTCCAGGACTTTTTCTATGTTGTGTTGCTTTTAGTGCATAAGGCACCTATTTCTTCTGAGACGAAGGAGCTGCTCTCGAAATCCATTCTCTCATCTTCAAATAATGCCTCGATGTATTCTCTCCAATGTTGTAATTTTCCATCCGTCTCTATTAAGTAGTTTCTTTTCTGTCGAAGAGTGTAGCAATCTGCTTTTCCGTGCCAATTGCCAATTCTTTACTTAAAAGTTTTTATGTAACTTGAACAAGTAGTATTCGTTTCGAAGGTCTTGTAGATCTTGAAGATATTTTTTACGTTTCTTTTCAAAGTATATTGCTTGGGTTTGTTTTAACTTCTTTATAATCTCGCAATTAATCCCTTTATATTTATTAGTGTCAAGATTCTATAATTCTGTTTTTCAGAGTTTTAAAGAGCCTAAGGAAGGAGAAAAAGAACCCGCTTGTGCAACTTGAGGATAAACAGGGAAAGATCTTAACGGAAACAAAAGATATAATGGAACGATGGAGGCAGCATTTTATGGAACTTTTAGAGGGAACTGAACCAGGAAGGGCGGAAGCTAATAAAAATCTAAGCGAAAAAAGAGAAGAAAATAGGACGGAACAAACAGAAGACGCAATAACCAAAACTGAATTACAATCAGCAATTAAAAAAATGAAGCTAGGGAGAGCCTGTGGACATGATAAAATCGCCCCAGAAATGATTAGGAACATAGGTACAGCGGGGGAAGAACTATTACTTAGAATCATAAACAAAGCGTGGACGGAGAAGAAAATTCCTGCTGATTGGGAAGTAGCGGTGATCCTACCCATTTACAAAAAGGGAGATAGTAGGAAGACTGAGAACTATAGAGGAATATCACTACTTAGCGTACCTGGGAAGATTTATGAACGAATCCTGGAGGCTAGATTGAGAAATCAAGTAGAACACCTACTGGAAGAGTCACAGTGCGGGTTTAGGCCGGGTCGTGGTACTAGTGATTTAATATTTAGTGTGCGTCAGCTATCAGAGAAAACTATAGCGTATGATCAAAAGTGTTACTGCTGTTTCATAGACTTGGTTAAAGCATTTGACCGAATAAAGAGAGAGGAAATATGGAAAGTTCTTGAAAAGCGAAAAGTAGACAACAGTTTAATAGGTAGCATTCAAAGTATGTACAAGAGATGCAGGAATTACATCAGAACGAACAATTATGAGACGAAGGAGTTTGAGACAGGACTGGGTGTACGACAAGGTGGTACACTAAGCCCTCTTCTGTTTATTCTAATATTGGATGATGTTATCAAACAAGTTAAGACAGAAGTGAGAAAATGTCAAATAGGATATTATAAAATGGAACCAATCTTCTTGACAGAATTGGCCTACGCGGATGATATGCTTATAGTAGCCAAAACTGAGGAAGATCTGCAACACAATCTAGGGTTATGGGATAGGGCACTTAAGGACAGAAACATGGAGATCAGTGCAGAGAAAACCAAAACTATGTTAATAGCAAGAGAGCAGGAAGAAATAGAAATAGTACTGAGGGAAAGACTATTAGAACAGGTGAGCAGTTTCAAGTATTTAGGGGCAACTATAAGTGCAGATGGAACGATTGAAGGAGAAATTAATAACCGAATAAAGGCTACCAATAGACTGTACTACGCAATGAGCAATTGCTTTATTAACAAAAAAGAAATTTCCAAAGAAACAAAAAAGAGTATCTACAAGACAATATACATACCCACTCTTATATATAGCAGCGAAACATGGGTGATAAATGAAAAACAAAAAAGCCGGCTACAAGCAATGGAAATGAAATTCCTCAGAAGAATCCAAGGAGTGACAAGGGCAGACCGGATAAGAAATGACGTTATAAGGCAAGATTTGGACTTAAAGTCTGTAAAACAAACTGCAGAAGAAAACCAACTGAGATGGTTTGGCCACATAATCCGGATGCAAGACCAAAGCTGTGCAAAAAGAATATGGAACGCCAGGGTGGTAGCAAGAAGACCAAGGGGAAAGCCCAGGATCAGCTGGAACAAGGAAATAGAAAAACACATACAAGTAAGAGGATCACACTGGCAAGAGGCCAGTGAAATAGCTAGGGACAGGAAAAAGTGGAGAGCATTTACAAAATCCCAACCCCTACCTCGACACCAGTAATGGTACAAGAGGTCACTGGATTAAGTAAGTAAGTAAGATTCTATAATTGTCTTCGTTGTTTCATCATATTTAGTATCTCATAAGTCATTCATATTTTCTTTTTCTTTGTGGAGCCTCTTAATAACTCTTTGAATGGGTCAGGAAAACAATTCTTTAATAATTCACATTGTTCGGTAATCTTATCGGTACTTATATTCAATCTGTCAAATTTCTCGTACACTCTCTGTTGAACGATTTCTTTTATGTCAGGTTCTTGTAGTTTTCTTGTATCTATTCTGGGTATTTCTCTATGTCTTTTGATCCTTTGGAGTGTAAGTGTAACATTAGCAATTACGGGTTGTGGTCGGAGGACTCATCTGCTCTAGGATATTCTTTAACAGATTTAAAGGCATTTCGGTATCTTTCCTTGGTCATAATACAGCCCATCTGATTTTCAACTATTTTTTCTGGTTTGTCTATAAGTGATCACCACATGTATAACCGTCTCTCTGGCAGCTTAAAGGATGTGTTTGTGATGATAAAATTGTGTTCTTGGCAGACTTGTAATAGTCGGTCTCCTCTTTCGTTACGTTCTCCTAATCCATGATTTCTCACATTTTCAGTACTCTCCTTGCCGATCTTTGCATTAACATTCCCCATAATGATAGTGATCTTCCTGTGATTTGATATTCTTAAATCCTCATGAATCTATTGGTGAAACGTTCCTGTCTCGTCTTTGTTTCCGTCTTTTGTAGGAGCATACACCTGGATTAAATTGAATTTGGCGTGGAATGTCTTTAGTTGTAATATCATTACATTTTCTGAAATTGGAACAAAACCTTCCACTGTTCTATTGGCTTTCCTGTTAACTATGTTTTGCTCTACGTTATGAATTTTTTCAGGTTGGTACATCTTTGAACATTCCATATAACAATACTTATGTTGGTCAATATTATCTTACCTTCGTTGTTTGTTTGGCAAAGATTTCGCTGGCTGACGACCTGAGAGGCCTTGCCGTTTCCTCTCCTGCCGGATCTTGGGTTACGTGGACCATGATTAGTAATCCTACATTTGTTGCCCCTTGTTACCCTGATAATTATACTAGGGACATTTAGTGAGGTGGTTTTCCTTTGCCTTATCCACCGCAGTACCACAGCTGGTTGAATCGCTAACGATTGTCGCCTTTGACTATCTGGCATCAGACACGTATTGACGTCATTCCTCAACCACCTTTCTCCCGTAATGATATAGCTGCTGCCTTATGCCATGTCCTCAGTTGATCTGCAGGTGATTATTTGGCTATGCCTTATTCACACCTGTCCTGTATATCTGCAGCGCGTTTCCCACCACCTATTGGGATGCGCCGTGTCGGGGTTGAGGACTTCCCCATCCCAGTATATTCTCGGAGGGGTTCAAAAGCACCCTTACTCAGTTGAGAGTTCTTCCCTCAATGAAACTTACCTAAACAAATATGTAGCTACATTCTTTTTCAGAATTAAATTATAACGCATTAAATCTTAAAACGGCTATATTTCATGAACCAAAATACACTTGTTGCGGGTCGCAAATACTGGTTCTATTGTAATAAGTAATTCTAAGTACCTGCGTGGTGACGTAGCATTGCGCTGAAGAAAAAAGTCCGTAGACACACCTTTTCGTGGTACAATTTCACGAGGCACAAGACGCAAGTATCAATAGCCTTACAGCAAGCTGGCAATGCTTGAAATAAGGCGTTTTAGCACACCAAGCGGGATATGCTCAAAGTTATTATCCGTAAGGCGGCCAGTATCGTCAATGAAATAACGTATTAGGAACCTTAATACTTCACAACATGCATTTCATGATAAACCTAACATCATATTTAATTTAGCTTTGGAATACAGTAATTTGGCTGACGTCGGCACACGTATTCAGGGCATATTCCAGAAGTCATCGCTCAGTGCTGATGCCAAAGCTGTCCGATAAGTACCTACTAAAACAGCGGGGTTGAAATAAGGCCGATGGGCTAAGATCAAATCAAATGTCTGCAGACTCAGAGATGTTTCCTTGGAATGCGATAGTCCTGCAGTTGGCAAGAAAATGCTTCGGTTCAATGCGATATCCACATATACTCTGGAAAAGAATATGCATGCATGAAAATACATAAAAAGGATACACAATGGTACACCTGCTTAGATACATCTTAAAAACGAATGTAATTGCCAATGCTCAGCACTAAATAAAAAACCAATCGTGCGAATAGGCCTTTTCTCGGGCCCAAATTCGTCTAATACGGGCCTCTGCCTTCGATAGCTTGAAATCAGCCAAATACGACGTGTCAGTAGAGTGATGTCATGACTTTGTAATGACGCGCACCAAGGACCATGTAACTTAGCGTAATTTAATAGTTGCGCTTCTAGTTTTCCCAATTTCCTGGACCGGGCATTCAATCGTAGTAGTTATCTATAATAACTAACCGTGCGTTATAGTTGCTCCAAATGGTCTCGTACATTGACAAGATCGGCTGGCTTCTCTGAAGCTAGAATAGCAGCTTTCTGCTACGAAGAATTATCGGTACCTCAATGTTGTTTCAAAATCTGCTCTCGACGCTGTATTTCGGCTCAAAAACAACGAGGCGTCAACTGCTATTAACGCAGGCCAATACATAAACTATCAATCACACCTTAATGCTTCTCGTGGCGTCCCTTTCATTTGGACGATACGCACCAGTCGCCTACTAGCCATCGACTGCCTCCCCACGCCTTCGTTTGCTCACAACTTGTTTTGTTCTATTAATAGCCGCAACAACGGTAACAGCTAGTTTGCACCGCACGATCTGACGCGCGAAACACTCATGCATGTTTTAAATACATAATTCGTCTTAACCTAATTGTGACAATTTAAGAAATACAATTTGTCTTAAATCTAGCAAGGTGATTATTAAATACCAAAATGAAACGAACTAGCATGTTACACACCCGAAATTGTTTTTTTTTATTTTCTTAAGAACGCTTATGATTCGAACATAGAAGTCTTCTAGTATTCTAACAAATCGATTTCATATTATAGTTTTTATGTATCACTACAGATAATAGTCAAGTAATGTAAGCTCTAGTCATCTTGGAGGCTACTACTATGTTACACAATTCATACCTTTCCCAATTAGCGATTAATTTTTTAGGATAGTAATGTGTAAATTTATCCCATTGTGTTGAAACACCAACAACCAAATCAAATCATGACGTCTGTTTTAGTTGTTGAATTTTCTTTGCATTCTGCAGATGTAAAAATTGTAATATTTTCGACACCAATTACAATATTTTTATCAGTTGCAAGTGAAATAAATTAAGTAGATACATTAAACTTCTTGCTGCACGCCATTTAGTCAAATAATTTAATGATAATGGAATCAATCGATTCCAACTCTAGAAGACGCAGAGTTTCACTTTTCACACATTCTATCACGTAGGGAAATGTCATTAATTTTACGCTGTTGCAGCTGCTTACTACATTTTGATATTTCAAATTCACTTATTAGTACTGAATAAAGCTGCTGACTGCAGCTATCTATGAATAAAAGGGGTCCTTAATAGTTTAGACCGTGTCTGATACCGATCCATCAATTTGCTGTACCTAGACTGACAAAATCTCCAGTTGCGTAGGCGCATTCCAGATTTTCCAATCAACAGTAAGTGTTAAATACTCAACTGTGGAAAATGGATAGTGATGAATTGCGCGTTGAGATAATCTCGTGAAAATTTCATTTCGTCTCGAGAAGAACTTTGCTTCCTTTGTTCCCAGAGATAAATCCTAGTAGGAATGTTGAATTTTGTCATGTTCTAAAAGTCATGATCTGTTTTACAAACCTATTTAGATTTAGATGTGTTGAGATAAATTTATCTGAAATTTGACAAAAATTAAGATTTAGTTCATATGTATAATGTAAAGTAAGATTGAAAACGCTAATTAATAGTAATACTAGGAATACATCTTTACGCCTGGTTAGGTACTTAGTTAGGTAATAAATTACCCTTAGCAATTTTATCTGTAATCTTAAATTGCCTTAGCTTCTTGAAAATTCCCTAAGGTAGATAGCAAAAACCTTATTGCTCGCTAGCAAAAATTGAATTTAATAATCGTTTTCACAAATGACTGAACTTTCCATTACGGCGATTAGATTTTTCATGCGACATGAAACTTCTTGCAAACGGTGTCAGGGCTCTCGATTTGATAATATTTGCTCATTAAATTTTACGTATTATCAAAAGCGTTGTGGAATGGAATTTTTCACCACAATTCAAACATTTAAAAGAACTGACAATTCAAAACTTTACATTATACATATGCATGGAGTATTCTACTATCGTCGACGCTAAAAAAAGAAAAAAAAACTATAAATGCTTACTTAGCGAATTGGAAGCCTTTTCAAAAAATGTTTGCTATCCGTTAACATTTGTAAAATACTAGAACAGATATCAACGTGAGATTTGTGTTACGTGGTGTTACGGTCTAAAGAAGAATGAAAACTCAGCACCAAAACAGAAATGCACCGATAGGGTGGGGTTACTATCTGCTGTAGGTTTGTTGTCTTATAAAGAAGGCATACAAATTCTTAGGCGCCACCTGTTGTCTATGCCTGGAGATGTCGTGGGAATCTTCCAACCGGAAAAGGTTTTTTTCTGGGCTACGGGAAAGTTGGGCAGACTTAAAGGACAAGAGAAGTTTCACTACTGGGAATGCCAGCGAGAAGATAAGTCGCTTAGACTAAGACGAATGCAAGTAAACTGGAACCGATATACGGGGTGATGACTAAATAACTAATGCGGAGTGGCGGTTCACTTGTCCGACTGCATATAGAAGCCCCATCAATTCAACGGCAAGGAAGGTCGAGGCTCTTAAGATTGTGTATTCTAAATCCTGACTGCACATCCCACAGAAATGGGCTTTTACAAGATTGTAATTTAGCAATTACATTTGTTTCGAAGTTTATTAGTTGCTTAAACTGCGTTGAAACATACATATTTTGAGTTAATTTGAGAAACAGTGTGTAATGTTAGTTTAGATTTTGTAATACAATGTATTGCTTCGACCTAGGTTAATGCATGCGCAGCGATTTTAATCGATGTTACTAAGCCGTGTTGTAATTGCATG